>JASAMW010004210.1:0-108517 GCA_030247985.1 Epsilonema sp. ZAB3_2 | reverse complement strand
TTTTGTCTGTTTCTCCTCTGGATCTTTCAGGCATCACTGAGCGCACAAACTATTGCACAAGCGCAAGCAAAGCCACCCTTTTCCAGTGTTGCAGAACTTGCTCAGCAACTTGAGAGTGGCAATCTGCGGCTGTTGTTAAAGTATTCTTCCCACCTCAAACTAAATTTTGGTACACTTTCGCCTTTTGACCGTATTTTTGCCGAGCATCCACCGATTATCACTGGGACCACACGCAAGGTGGCCACCCACCTTTGCTGCACCGCTGGCCATGAAGAAGACTGTGAGCGTCTGCTATTCTTTGGCCCGATAAATACCTTCTACAGGGCCAAGGCCATCTGTTCTGAGATGCGCGTAGTTCAGGAGCAGATTGCGCAAGAGCTAGCGAGTGGCTATTCGTATGCGGCTATCATCTTTTCGCGCAGTGCTCCTCAGACCATTGTGCAGCGCTGGAAACACGTTCTTGACACGGTGTTTCCTGTGGAACATGTGCTCTCATTCCTGCCATCGCGGGTCTTCAAACGGACCTACCAACTGGAGAGAGAGGCAGCTGCACATGGTGCGGATTCAGGACAGCTTGCTAACAGTGATGAATCGCCCAAGTACAGTTTTGCCATTTTGAAACCCATGTTGCTGAGTTATTTGGTCGGACTTGCACTCTGCATTGCTGTCTTTCTCTTTTTTGAGAAGAATCTCTGAAGTAGCGGAAACGATAATTTTGATTGACCTGAGCAGTTGCCCTGCTGGCGCACATGATTAGTAATCAGTCGTTATTTGAGAACTTCACACCTGAGGCTAATTTTCTCACTTGTTACCACTTACGACAGTGCCCCACGTTTCGTAATACTGTATCGGTCAGTTTAACTCCTCCTGTCCTCGGCAAATTCGCCGACCGTTTGCCGGCCGTCCAACGGCCGTTTTGACGACCGTTTTATTGCCGTTTTCCGGCCGGAAATCGGCCGTTACGACCGTCAACGGCCGTTTCCGCCGTTTTTTATTTTTCGTCGTTCCCCACCACCGAAAATGGTAGGAGACGCGACAATTTGTTATTCCTTCGTTTTTTCTGTGATATCAGGGATGTTAGCCAAGATTTAACCCACACGCGCGAATGTTATCAGTTTTGACTCATTCTGCCTTCTCTCTTCGCTCCTTTCACTCGTGGTAGTGCGGAGCGACGAAAAATAGAAAAACGGCGTAAACGGCCGTTGACGGTCGTAACGGCCGTTTTCCGGCCGGAAAACGGCCATAAAACGGCCGTCAAAACGGCCGTTGGACGGCCGTCAAACGGCCGTCGAATTTGCCGAGGCAGGAGGAGTTAAGGGGCGGTGTATTTATTTGAGTCGTGTCTTTTCTGTTGGCTTCGGATATTTCTTATTTTTGGAATTGTTCTATTCCTTGTTTGCGGTGATCATATTTTTTATTTGAGTGGTACATAGTCGTAATATACGAGCATTGTAGTGCACATCAGACACTAGTGGCATCCAGAGGAGTATGTGCATCCATCCGTAGACATGCCTGCTGCAATAATCCGACAGTTTAGAGCCAAACTTTTCTCTACTGACAATCTTCTATTTTGCTCTATGATTTGCTGTCTGTTTTTTTAGTCGCTGGTCCACCGCCTCCAGCCCGACACCCAAGCACTTCCTTATCAACAGCCAGCGGAAAACAGTTCGCTTCCGGTCTTCGACGCATAGGTAAAACATCATTTTTCTCAGTTTTCACTTTCTCATGCACCAATGCTTGCCGACTCTCCCGCACTGCTACAACCTGCACAGGTAGAAAGGTGCTCCAGCGCACAATGTGGATCTTTTCACCCACGTACGTACTTTACGGGCGTGTACCTACACCTTCTCTTTGCACTGCCTTTTCGTTGCACTTCACCCATTTTGCTCGTCACCGTTGCAAACTGTTTTCCCTTGCGCGAGTTCGTAGGTCAAACCCTGCATGCTTTCTTTGGCACTATCGATGCCATTTATGCATTTTTCCATGCTGGTGCGTACATGTATGCATGCCGCAAGCCAGTCCCATGTATCCCGATACCCCACTTTACCTTTACCCCGTCTACTGTACACGGATCTACTACTTTAGTGGGATGAAAGAAAGACTTGAAAATGTTCTTCTTTTCGTTGCAGAGCAGTCAGATGAGCCGTCCGCCCATTCTTCTCATCATCACGCCGCGCGCTCAGCTCACCATCTGCAGCAGCAGCAGCAGCAGCGATTGATGCCGGCTCGCTCGATGGAATACCTGCCGACCGGCTTCAAAGATCCGTCGCTCGGCTGGCAATCGTCGGTGCATTTTCGCCACCCGCACCAACTGGACCATGATTATCACCAACAGCAGCAGCAGCAGAAGGTGGCGTCGGTTCGCGGGCGGGCCGGAGCGTCTTGCGCGGGTCGTCGCATTTCCGCCGCCGAACTGGAACAGCTGATGGCTCGACAGGGAGCGAGCGGCGAGCATCACATGGACGGCCACCATCACCATCCCGGACCCCGCGCCTCTCTGGACTTTAGCGCGGCGTCTGGAACGGAGAGTCCGGCATCGATGAGACAGGGCCCGAGAGTGTACGCGAGTGTGGCGGATATGAAGCGGGCCAAACGGACTGGCGTCCCGGTCGGCATCCTGCAGCCGCCCGGCCTTCCCAGGATGAATGGAGCTCCATCTGATCATCAGGAGCAGCTGCAGCAAGTCATGAAGAGCTTTCATCATCAGTCGAGTCCGGATTTGAAGGATCAGGAGCAGCAGCAGCATCAGATGGGCGCTTTTGTGCCCGTTGGACTGATGGAGGAACAGCAGCATTACCAGCAGCATCATCAGAGGCGACCGTCCACTGCTTCCAGTGTTTCTAGTAGTCAGCAACAGCAGCAGGGTTTTCGACGGGTGGTGAGCGTGGACGTGAACCAACAAGGAGGCGGCTACGGCACGCCTAGACCGGTGCTACGACCCAAAACTCCGCCGCCGCCTCCGCCCCCCGGCGCCACGCCGAGGTCGAATAGCGGCGCCAGACAGGCGCAGGCTCCTCCTCCCCCGCCCCCTCCTCAAGGGGCGGCGCCTCCGCCTCCTCCGCCACCTCCGCCGCCTCCCGAAGCCCTGAGACTCACGGCAACACCCGCCAAGAAAGCGGAGGCGAAGGCGGACTGTCGCGGAATTACCGCGGAGGCGCTGTGCGCCGTCAAGCTGAAAACGCCGACGCAACAACAGCAAGCTGGACGGCGAGAAAACTATTTCACACCCATCAAAACACCGCCAACTACGCCTCAGTTACAGGTGCAAAGTGGAGGAGGAGGGGGTGGTGGGATAACGCCTGAGGCGCTGAAGAGCGTACGTCTGAAATCAGCCTCCGAAAAAGCTCCGGCCAATAAGAAAACGTCGAGCGGCGGCGTCGGCACTGCTCGACACCACTCCAGTGCGGCGGTGTCTCGTTGTTCCGGTGGTGCTAGCGCGGCGCTTCGAGAGGGACTGGAGCGACGACGCAACGCGGTTGGCTCGCAGGAGAGTTTGCAGTCGGAGGAGACGGCGACGCGCGCGCCCCCTGGTGGGAAACTGCAGCAGCCGAATTTCGACTCGGATCTCCGGGCGGCGTTGGCTCGACGACGTACGCAGTTGGACACGACGCCGCCCAGTAGCGCGACCTCTGGTGGCGGCGGAAAGAAACTGCTGACTCCGAGACAGTTGGAACTGGAGCAGAAAGCGCAGACGACCACCGTGTTTTCTTCTGAAACTGCGAAGAAAAGGACGGAGGAAAGAGGCGGGGGAGGAAAATGCAAGCCTCTGCCTCCGGTGCCGCCCAGCGGAACGAACAACGGCCGAGTGGGGCTGTCTTTGAAGGAGTCGGTGGCTATCTCTGGCGTGACTAGCGGAGGTCCCACCAAGCGCAACGGCAAGCAGCACAGTCCGCCGATGAGCGGCGCCGGCTTCATTATCGGCTGCGGCGGCGGCGGAATCAAGAAAGACTCGGGCTACACGTCGTCTCGTAATTCGCTGGAGCCGAGCGAGTGCGGCGACAACGACTCCGGAGGCGGCGGAGCCAACGGCAACGGGGCCAATCAGCGCGCGGGAGGAGCGACGGAGCCGGACGACGAAGAGCTGGGATTGGAGGACGCGGACGGTGACGTCATTCCGGAGTCGCCCGACTTTCCTCCGCCTCCGCCGCCGGAGCTGCTGAACGCGTCGCTGAATCAGTCGAGCAATCTGAACGGCGGCAATCATCGCGTTTCCGTCCTGTCCCAGCAGCTGGAAGACAGCGCCTGCGGAGCTCCGCCCCCAGCGCCCCCCGCCGCCGCCTCCTCATTGGCTGGTCGAGCGCCGCGCCCGTCGGTGATTGGCGGAGGAGGAGGCAAGATGCAGGCTCTACGTCCGCCGTCTACGGCAACCACCACCAGTATAACGGTTGGAGGGGAAGCGGACGCGGTGAGCGTGGCGAGTACGCTGAGCACGCTGTCGGGTTGCTCGGAAGCCGCCTCCTCTTCTACTTCCGCCAGCGGACACTCCAGAGCCGGCAGTAACAACTTGAGGCGGAGAGCCGGCAGCATTCCCGCCCAACCACTCATGCCACCGCCGGACTACGATACGGCGGACAGCGGAACTGGCGACAGCGAGTCGGAAGATGTCACGCCGACCATTAGCCGACTGAATCTAGGTAAGAAAGAAACAAAGGTGGGGAGAGATGGCAGTTTTTAGGGGCGAATACCTAGTGCAATTGCGTACGTATGAAGGTAATTTAGCTGTGCGTACTTGTATGCAAGGCTAATAGCGCGTATTTACCTACGCAATGTACGTACGTACATACCTGCGCACCTACCTATGTACGCAACATACTGTATTGTATGTACGTACATACCTCGCAATACCGATACGTAGTACTGAAAAGAGCTAAGTAGTTAGCGTGCGTATGTACGGAGTGACGTGCATTCTGCCTATTTGCGTAATAACTCTACAGTACGTATTCACTCACATGTATTTTATTTATCGATCGTTCCTTTGCAGACAAGACGGCGCCTTCGTTCGGCGAGAAGAAGCTTCCGCTGTGGACGGTGGAGGACGCGTGCGACTGGCTGGACTCCATGCACCTGTCCGAGTACAAGCGCGCCTTCCTCCGCGCCCGCATGGACGGCACTGCGCTGATGAACTGCGATCGCGCCCAGTTCACCCAGCTCGGCGTCACGCGCATCGCGCATCGTCTCAGCATGGAGAAAGCGCTCAAATCCTATCGCCCTAACAACACCACTGCCTTCTAAACCAATTTCAGCCAAGTCCATAGCTGCAATCCAGTGCGTCACTTTCATTGCGCGTTATAAGTGTCAGGTTGAGTGAAAACCACGACAGAGGCTCCTAGTTATTTTAGTGACGCTCTGCTGCTATGCCAGGTTGTACCGTTGTTTGTACTGTACAATACTGTATGTATGATGGCAGAAGTGCTTGCGCGTACTTCTTGCTTGCTCCAGTGCTGATAGAATCAATGTGGTTGTCTTCAGAGTGCCAGTTTGTTCATGCTTTGATAGAGTAAAGAGGGATGGAATATGGTGTTTGTGGCCCTGGTGGCGAAAGGAGGAAAGAGAATGGTGAATCTTTCTGTGCATTTGTATTCTACTAGCCATTGTGTACATAGGATGATAAAGCTGCTAGTGTGATGTTGTATGTACTACATCTAGGTAGGCTACTGGAGGTGAAGCTACATACAGTACAATTTTATTGATGCCACGACGCCTAAATCAAAAGGTTTTTGTCTTTTTTTATGTTTGTGTTAAAGTGTTGACGATAAACTGCCGTTTGCCTCACCGGTTTGTGGTTTTATGTTTCTACCCTATTTCTAATTGTAAACAAGTCAAGGATGGTGTTGTTTACTGAGCATGTGCTTTCTATGAGCAGTACTACCTTTGTTGAAAAAGTGTTCTTTTCTTCCACACGTATCCATCACTTTCAACCTCAAATGCAATCGTCACTTCGGATTTGTTTGGTTTCAATCAGTTGCCCAACCGACGCCATTGCTTCTGTTTAGCTAACTGTTTCACTTTCGGTATTACTGAGCCGTTTTTTTACTAGTACTGTAAGCCTTTTTTCTATATTATTTATATCTGTTCTAATCTTCTGTGGCTTTATCAGAAAATCTCTTTGATTGCATACTAATTGTATGTCTTTTACTGCTGCTTCATTTCTTTGTGAATACGTTGGTATCATATTTGCCATGAATCAGATACGCATTTTTGTAAGCTGAGTTGCTGGAAATAATGTCAGTCGCATTTTATCGAACAGTCGAATGCTATTCCATTGTTTATCTATTATCATGTTTTGTAGTGTATCGTATAGTCACTGGGACGATCAAGACCGTGCTTGACAATTTTGGCGCTCCGTAGTAATCTTAGTAAATCTGGCATTTCTATAGAAGAATAGCAACCGCCACCGGCTTTTCGACCCTTTTTCAAACACTATTGCTATTCTTGTATAGAAATGCCAGATTTACTAAGATTGCTACGGGAGCGCGAAAATTGTCAGGCACGGTCTTGATCGTCCCGGTGACTATAGCTCTCACTGACTTGTCTTTTGTGCGTATCTGTTTTGTATGATATTTCACCGAACTACATTTCTGCATGATTGATTTACGTTGCTTTGATACTCGTGAGTTTTGCAAACTTGCTGGCTAGTGGGCTTCTCGTTTGCAACACTACTATCTTCATGCAATCTTGTACCTACATGTTGTCCTGATAACTCATGGCATTTTATGGCGTTGTCGTAGTAGCTGTAGTGGCTTTTTATTTTGCATGTCGATGTACAGTACATTATTCTAAATAAAAAATTCCGCTTTTTATCCAAACTTTGGGATTGCTCAAATGTCATCGAACACAGGTGGAGACGTGTTTGCACCGAGATATCAAAGGTCATCACATCAGCAAAAATTGGGTGGGCTGGTATGCATGCAGACAGCTGCAAGCGAAGCACAATGAGTATTCCTGATTAAATTTACTACTATAGTGAAACACATACAGGTACATGATTGAATTGAAATTAGCAGCTACTCTAGCGAAACGGGAAACTTATGAAACAGCTGTGTCGACAAAGCTGCTGCCATTTCAAGTTAGACATCGTATTGTCTGGCTAAACATTCAGCAAGTGATATCCTTCCTTGCATTCAGTATAGGAAACATGGCTCTTCGCTGGATCGGATTCGGAATCCTTGTTTTCTTATTTTTCTCACTTGCCGAAGGCTGGTGGTGGAGGCCAAAGAAGGATCTGACGCCAACGTGCGCAGTAAACAGCTGTGGCGCGCCTATCGAGATATGAAAGCCGCTAACTGGAAAGGAGGATGCGACAAGTATTTCCATTGTCGCGGTTTCTACGACGTCTACAAGTGCTGTTCCAGATACACCTATCCGGATGCGTGGTTGATCGAGTGAGTGATGAAAACGACATAGCTTATTTTGTCTTTGCCTTCCGCCTGCTTATGATTCTGTTTCAGGCATGGAAGGGAATTCTACGGTTGGGTGAAAGGCGACCCAGCCAGCGACAGGGCAGCTGACTATGCAGCTAACCAAGCTGGAAAGAAAGGCAAAGATTGTTGGAAGCTGTACGTCGTTGGCACCATCTGTAGCCTACCAAAGTCCAACGTGTATGCCCGGTGGAACCCGAAAGGAAACTGTTGACGTGATGTGGCAATAAAATACCGTAATTTTCGGGCAAAATGTGTCGCCACATGTTATGGCGTATTTTAGCTATTGCACTAAAAATCCCTTTGGCAATCTGAACTGCTTAGTGATAAATGCAGCAGCATTAGCTTTTTTTCTGTTTTCACTTTTTCGCTCGTCTCGTCTCTCGAATTCTCGATTTGATCGTGATGTGATCATTCGATCAATCTCTCATATTGGCTAAGTTGATCAGTCTTTGCAAGGAAATTAGTGTACAGTGACAGAATATGGTGGACGGTCCGTCAACTTCTGGGGACAGGAAGAAATCGGACGAGGAGGCGACAGATAGCGGCGGTGGCGCGCAACAACAGCTTGTGTTTCGTGAACTGGTGGAGAACTTGCAAGAAGAACTCGACAAGGAGACGTCCAAGGCAAAGAGAGCGAAGAAAACGTTGCGAGGAGGCCTGCTGAAGCTAAATATGACAGATAGAAACGGAAACGCCTTATCTACAGCGTGAGCAAGAATGCATAAGAGCGTTCGATGAATGAAGCGAGTGAACAATGTATGGCGTTGAGCAGCGTGCGTATATGCAACACGTGTACACTTACATTGCGCACTTATTGCGTTCATTAGTAGGTGAAAGTATATGCGCAATGCGCATACACAATACGAACCTGCGTGCGTACAGTACAGTACGTTTGATTACGATGTACATATACACGAACATCCGTTTATGTAGGTACGTATGCAATATACGCATTATATGCGTGTAACTGAGCGTCAAGGTAGGTGCAAACATGCGCATTTTTCATTTGCTTTGTTGAAACCTTATGCATTCTTGGCATTTTCCCTTTTGCACAGCGTACATAGCTGCCTAAAACGCAACCTTGGTATATTAGAATTCTTGCACGTTTTGTTGTGTGATTGACGTGTTCTTCGTTTTTTCAGACAACTTCGTTCCATTTTCAAGCAATACTGGCGCAAGGCCGTCGTACTGCCGCGTTTGGAAACCATCCCACTGGCAATCTTACTGCCGCTCATGAAAGACTATCTTCAAAGCAGTTCATCTCTCAAGGAGCATCCTGATTATCCCAAGAAACCGCCCAACGCTTTCGCCCTATTTCGTCAAGATGCCATGATACAGTTGAAGGCGGAGAATAAGAATATGGATTTTGCAGAACTCAACGCGGTATGTTGTAATGCAGAGTTGCATGAAAGCAGAAATGTAGCGATGTTCTTGATAGGACTCCAGTTTGAAAACCCTAGGCTACAGCTTTATTTCCTTTAGGCATCAGTAGCCATGTGGGCAAAGGGCGGTGAAAAACGCGAGAAGTTCGAAGCTCGATACCAGAAGAAGATGAAACGGTACAAGAAGAAGCTGGAGCGTTTCTACGACAAGCACAAGGAGCTGTGCGCCGTGCAAACTTACTGGGACAAGGAGGAGAGGAAGAAGCAGTACTGGGAGCGACGAGAGGAGGGCAGAAAGAAGGCGAAGATGCCCAAATTGCCCAAGCACATCTCGAAGAAACGCCTGCAGGAGGAGGCTTGGCAACAGTTTCTACAGTCGAAACGACGATCAATGGCGAAGACGATCGGAATGGAGGAATCCGACCCGGATCTGCCCAAAATTATAAAAGCCTCCTACAAGAATCTGCCCGCGGAACAGAAGGAGCACTATCTGGAACAGGCCAAGGAGGAGCTGGAGGAACAAGCACGGAAGGAACATCAAAATCACCAGTTGACGAATGCCGAAAAGGACGATAATGAGAAGGTTTGATATAGCAGCAATAGTAGGCCCATTGAGAAAATGTGGGAGATTTCTGAAGTCGCGTACGGCTTTTTCGCACAATTTCACGCAAGACTGTCTTTCGCGAAACTTCCAAAAATATCCGCATTTTCTCAGTAGTGACCGACCGTATCTGTGCATGTACAGTTTCAGTGTTTGGCAGTATGTGTATACCATAATGGCGCGCACAGACTGTCGTTCCAAACAGTTTTTCACCTCATGTGAATAATAAACTACTCCCTTCGTTTTATACACATACTTTACGTACACACACATATGCGTGTTCACTTGCTTGCGATGCGCTACGCTGCTCTCGGGAAGAGTCCGATAGGAAGCGAACGCACTCTGAATATGCCAGTGTTTAGTCCTGCGAAGGGAACAGAAAAATGACGAGCGAGCTCCATTAGCAGGGAGGAATTAGAAAGAGAGAAAGAGGAGGAGGCTGAATAGAACGAGCGCGTGACTGCGAGTGCTGCTAAAAATCGATGCGAAAACTAGTAGTACGTCAACTAATCGAGGCTGATGCGATAGTAGCGAGCTGCCTTGCCTCTCTTTGCTCTGGGGGTTGATCCGATAGGAAAGGGGGTGCTCTCTCGTTTTCGTATTTGCGCTTGCTCTGTACTTTGTGAACGCGCTACTGCCCATTGTACTCACGTGGAGTAGAGGGGCGAAAGACTGCGGTTTGCCCACATCACATACGTACGGTACGTATATGTGTTTTCATGCGCCCCACCAAATAGGAACGCACATGGGAACAACACCATTATCATACCTAAAAACTATAGTATAGGTTGGTCTGTACGTTCATTATATGAAAAGGCGATGCATATGTATGTATGTACAATATTTAGTGTGCACTACACTCTGTCCCGTCACATTTTTGCGTACTTTAGTGTGAAACGTAAGGCAAGGATGGTGTTGTATGTAATTGTGGCACCCTATTATTCTGCTTTTATTGTGCTTTCAGCTTGTGTTGGTAAAAGCTGGAGTGGACAGTCCCCTGAATCCTAAAAAACAGTCGAAACAGTTGGTGGATCTGGAAAAGAAGCGAAAGCAACAGGTGAAGGAAGAAGTGAATGTAGAAATAAAGAAAAAGAAAAGGAAAAAAGAGCGATGAAATAATAATCACGGCATCTCAGGCTGCCAATGGCCGATGAACTCAGGTGTGCTGCAATTGTGAATACATATGTAGTTTGGTTCAAAATGGCAACTGGTGGTTAGTAGGAGACTAATTTTAAAATAGAAAGCTGTGTAGCATAGCATGTACAGGCAATGCAATGTGTATCAACGTATGTACGTCCGACGTGTATGTTTTGATGCCCAACGTACAAATAAATGCCCATAAAACCCTGAACTGTTAGAATAATTTTTTTGGCGTTTGTCGACGGGCATGTACATACATACTGTACGTCGGACGTACGTCGCATGTTCGGTGATTCGTCTTGCGCTGAAAACAGTGGCAAAAATATTGTACCAGGATGTACCTACTACGTGCAGTACTTAGGTCTACATGCAGCTTCCGTTTTATTTCGTGCAAGTTCTGTGTCAGTTTCCGTTCAGAATACAGTAATAAAATCTGTATTTACGTATGTGTAATCGTAATATGTTTTATGTTCCCTCTGACCGTTAGGGGCATTACAACTGATAATTCCCACATGTCACGACAAATGGATTACTCTGATACACATTGGAAGTGTCTTAGTCACTCAAGGTACAGTCAACAAGGTCAGCCAGTAATATGTTATGTACAGTCAAGGGCATCCGTTTAGTATGTTCTTCATGATCGGCCATTCACTTTGCGCAGTGCACACCGTCTCAACCTCAAAACAGAGTGGTGTTCTCTGTCATTTGGTTGTGAGTTACTACCACGATCACCCAATTTTATGCTTGCATGCAATAACAAGAACCCGTAACCGTTTCTGTCATGCCAATTGTGGTAACGACGCTCCTGATATCTGAGCTGGGGTTTTATGGCTTGTTGGTGCTTATTCTTAAAAGCTACGTAGTCTACCGGTTCGCGCGAACACTCGGTTACGTATTACTGGCGATTTTCATCCATCATGTGGCGCCTCTACTGCGCAAGGAATGCCCAAAATTTGAAAGGGCACGACAGAAATGGACAGGTAAAATGCAGGATTGCTACTTATCAAGCGTCGAAATGCTGCTATTACTGGTCATCGACGTACAATTTATATGTATGTATTTACACGTTTGCTGCGCTTTGTTGCAGTGATAACTGGCTGCACAGATGGCATTGGAAAGAGCATTGTGTGGGAGTTGACGAGACGAAATTTTCGCAAATTTCTTCTCATCAGCCGAAGTCCGGAGAAACTGGAGGAAATGAAGCAGCAGCTACTTGGTTTGTCTAGGGGCAGTAGATATTTTTGGTAGTACTGAGAAGTTCTAGAATGATAGCTGAACTGTTGAGCAGATGGACGGATGGATGGATACTGTACTATGGTTCTTGCTTCCAGGTGTATCGCCGAAGCTGGAAGTTTGCACATTTGCCTTCGATTTTGCTTCCATAGACTATCAGCCTCTCCGCAAGTTTGTCTCCGACTTCTCCGTCGGTTTCCTAAGTACGGTATACTATTGATGTACCCCCGGACGACTGCTTTTCATTCGTAAATAAAAATATTGCTTTTTGGACCTTCTCGGCGCATAATTTTCATTATTGTTGCAGTCAACAATGTGGGAATCGCGCCGACAATTATGCAAGAATACCACAAGCAAGAAGTGCTAAATCAGAAAATGTTTCCAGTGAACGTGAGGAGTGCAATGGAGGTATACGAAACGATAGCATCCCGGCGCCAGGTATTGTACGTACTTCTACGCGGCAATTATAGCGTATTAGTTTTTAGTTGATACACTATGTGCTGCCATCCATGGTAGCGGCAAAGGATGGCATAATTGTAAACGTGGCATCTATGCAGGCCTTACGACCGATGAGACTGCTCAGCTCCTACAGCGCTTCTAAAGTTAGTCCAATGTTCTCTTATTAGTTTTCGGGGCTAAATGAAATTATTACTGATTATAGTCGCACAAGAAATTTCATGAACCAGTGTAATTTTTTCTCAGCCAATAAAAGACGTAGAGCACAGCGGTCAAACTTCTACGGCTAAGTTTAGCTCGCCGTTCCAATAAAAAAACCGTTTGTCTCCAGCGGCTCTCAGTGTCGAGATCTCGCCAAATTCCTTCAGCACTGAAATCGTGTCACCTTTTGGCAGACGCTAAACCACGCAAACCACGACACCCTACGACCCTGTACGCCCGATGCGCATTTTCATAGTCTTCATCACGTATGCTTATTTCTGCCATTTTGATTTTTCGGGAGTTTGCGAGGTTTAGAATTGCCCAATGGTTCACGCCCGATTTGGCGATTTTAGTACTGAAGAAATTTGGCGAGATCTCGACACACAGAGCAGCTGGAGACAAACGGTTTTTTATTGGAACGGCGAGCTAAAGTTAGCCGTAGAAGTTTGACCGCTGTGCTCTACGTCTTTTATTGGCTGAGAAAAAATTACACTGGTTCATGAAATTTCTTGTGCGACTTTTTTTAGTAGTAGGTCGGTACATTATCACTACATGGTACATTCTTCAGGTGGCACTAAGTTATCTTTCTGCATGCCTCAATGATGAGTACGGTAGTCAAGGTATTTTGGTCCAATGTTTCACTCCAGTGCTGGTGGCAACGAAAATGACCAAATACGACAAGTCGGCCACTGGCTTCTTCGTCGAATCGGCAGACAAATATGCCAGAGAAGCCATGAACTGTGTCGGTATAACGCACATGAATGGCGGTTGCTTCAATCACGACATCCAGGTACGTATTACGTGTAAGGTACACCACACTATTGCTAGCTGTGTGTGTGACTATAGGTAATGGTATCGCTTATCGGTATGCCATCGCTATAGATTGCATTCTTCTATTTGTTGCCGTTTTGGCTTCTCAAGCGTCTTATTTTGCGACCAATCTATGACTATCATCGTCGGCGAATGGATACTTGCAATGTATTGAGAAGTGGTTAACGAGAGACTGATACACTTTATCCACTTTGTGATTTGATCACAAATACTACGTACGTTAGTAGTGTACAAACCTCCGAGTACAATACACGGTGAACCCAACAGAACCAACCATGGCCACATCTGCACCGCATAATTATTCAGGCACATTACAATAAATGAAATCGAATTCATGAGAGGTATTCGAATGTAATCTGATGTATGCATGTGTACAAATGTAGTATGTACGCACATTACTGTAACCAAGAATCCTGCTCGCAACCCCTACATACATACATAACGTAGTATTCCACACCACTCCATTACGAATTCATGATAATATACCAGACCGTAATAATTACAGTGACGCTAATGACGATTAGTTTTAGTGCATCCGTAAGCACAAAATGAGATCGGCGTAACGTAAAAAGTAAAAACTACATAGCTAAAGCCATACACGATTGCAGCAGGTGGCAAGTTATATGTTGTGATGTAACATACTATACGTACATAGGTACCATAAAGAATACTATTCGACTTCCGCATCGTACTTTAATGATGATGACGGACAGACTTTGGGCGAAAAAGAAGCAAGCACTCCGTACACCGGCAGCCACAAGTGAGTACGAGTACATAACTATGTACGTTACGTTACCTATAGCCTACATACATACCTTATAGGCTACCTTATAGCAGGTAGAGTACATACAGTACGTCTTGCTCTATTCCAATACACGCCTTCCACACAGTGTCTCTCTACGATGTAGGCTAGGGCTTTTTTCGAGAGGCACTTCTGAGCACGGAGCCTTGGAAGGCGGTCTCTGGGGTGCGAGCGCGCGCCGCTTCCGCCTGCGCCATCACCTCCTCTTCGCTCATTGGCTGATCCAGCTGCAGCTGCAGCAGAGCTCCGTTCGGAATCTGATACTCCCCGAGGGTCGCCTGCAGACGCGTCAATTCCTTCCCTTCGTAGTACAGATGCTGATCGTTCGGCATCGTTCCTTCCTGCTGCATAATCTGCAGTTTCAGCTCCTGCACGCGAGACGAAGAGGACACCTGGTGGAAAGGAAAGAAAGCAAGCATCAAACGAACAACCTGTAAAGGTGCAACCACATTTCACATGATGGAAGATAGCAGAGTAGGTTATGCACGCCTTGCTACACTATGTAATGCATGCATGCATGCATGCATTGCCTACTTTGTATTCCGTGGAGTTGTTCGCTCTGGTTTTGGCAGTACGACGCAAGGAACGCCTACGAAACATCGGATAAACCCAGCGCATAGCTCCGTTGTTGTTGCTTGAAGCTGCATCTGTAGACTCGCTTTCCTCAGCTACTGCTGCTAGATCCAACTGAAATAGCAGAAGCAATGTTCTATCGCAACACAAGTATGTCCTCGATCGCAAGCCGCAGTCTCGGAAGGCTTTTTTGCGCAAAATGGCACAAAATTTATGGAAATGTCTGTGCATTTAACGCAAGAAGTCTTTCGCGACTTACGGAAGCATAGCATACAGTACATAGTACCTTCTGAATATGCACGACGCCGTTGTCGAAGCGATATTTTTCCTCTTCCTTCTCACTGATCAGGCGAGCCATGCACTCATCACATGTAGGAGGCGTCACTTTGAAAGTCATACCTAGGAACAAAGAAGCTGCCACTTATTGTTCACAAGCTCGTATCACTCTACACTTTCACTTCACACCCTACATAGAGGTACGAATCAAATCTGTCCATGATAGAGAATATGGCGATTTGCACACTTGTTGTCAAAGGTTTTTTGCGTAAAACAGGACCCTAGCTATGCATTGCACGCGACGAAACTCATCTGCGAACTTTGAAAATCACCGCATGCCATTCTCCTTGTGGATCGAGAACAGTTATCATAACAGCTGCCGCTATTTTATCAGTGAAGCATAGTCCAAGAGCCTCTAGCACTTTTTTACCGCCTTGGAATTCCAGCTTGATCTCCTTGTCCACCGAGATGAAGTATTCTCCGCCTTTCGCGTCTCGACTTTCCGGATAACACAGACTAGTGTACTCGTCGGCCGTCACCAATACGAAGGGCGGCTTCCACTCACCGTTCTCCAGCTCTTGAGCACTATTGGCATCACTGGTAGAAGATGGACACATGCTCACACTACAACAGTAGTTATACATTCTCGGGACACGCAAATAGCTAATTCCTTCACATGTACAGGACCTAACACACATGCGCACTGTACGTACGCATGCACTGCACTCAAGGACACGCGTACACACTGGGTGTAGGTACTGCACTTACGAGCACACGTACGTACGTACAGTAAGGTAACTGCGCTCAAGAAGGTATGCATGCACAGCACAGTACGTATGCACTGTATGTACTGTACTATGCACAATTTTTCGTTCTGTGCACGTCGTACCTACATTGTACATGAAAGGCACCTGAAAGACTCGTCCATATCCACGGGATATTTGAGATTTCCATGCGTATCACAGAGAAGACACCGATTGCACAAGCGACGAGAAGCCAAGAACGACTGAACATTTGTAAAATCTCTGAAAAAGTGAACGGGTAGCCTAAACAAAACACTACAGAAATTAAGAGACGTTTTCTGTAAGGATTGAGAGTAGCCTGTAGTATAGGCGGAAGGGGGGTACTTTTTGTGAATCGAGATAATATGCCTATCGGATTCCCCATCAAAAACTGCATATGTTGATGAAGTTTTAGGAAAAAATTTGTTCAGGCATCATCGAGATATTCATGGGTAAAGGTGGGCAGGGACCTGCCTCGCATTTTTGCCGTTTTTCAACGTTTTTAGCCATATTTCAGCAACCGAAGGGCTTAGAGGGCTACAATTTGGTACACACATACATCCCATAGGGACCCAAGCCTGGACCAATTTTGAGCCCAATCGGCCACCTGTGTGGCGAGATATAGCGTCACAAAGTGCATTTCTGTGTATTTTGCACCTGTTGCAAATTTAGTTTTTTGAATACCACGGCGCGAATACATGCCCTGCACGGGGTAAAATTTTGACAGCAAGTAGAGAAGGGTTAGGCCTAAAAACTTTAGTACTACCGCAAAAAATCTCTATAATTGGAATTGGGACTACAGTCCTCTCGAATAATGAAAAATACAGCAAAAAATTTTCCCGCCTTTTTTATTTTTCAAGATAAATGAGCAATACCACTGAAATTTTTTCCTCGTAAGTAGCCTATCTTATGTAGAATTTGATGTAGATTTTAAAAATAAAATTGTTTTTCCCAAAAAATTTAACCCTTACCCTAAATTCACAAAAATATACTACTTTTGCAAAATTATATGCTAGGGGTTAAATTTTTTGGGAAAAACAATTTATTTTGAAATCTACATCAAATTCTACATAAGATAGGCTACTTACGAGGAAAAAATTTCAGTGGTATTGCTCATTTATCTTGAAAAATAAAAAAGGCGGGAAAATTTTGCTGTATTTTTCACTATTCGAGAGGATGTAGTCCCAATTCCAATTATAGAGATTTTTGCGGTAGTCTAAAGTTTTAGGCCTAACCCTTCTCTACTTGCTGTCAAAATTTTACCCGTGCAGGGCATGTATTCGCGCCGTGGTATTCAAAAAACTAAATTTGCAACAGGTGCAAAAAAAAATGCACTTGGACGCTATATCTCGCCAAACAGGTGGCCGATTGGGCTCAAAATTGGTCCAGACTTGGTCCCTATGGGATCTTTTCGCACGCCAAATTGTAGCCCTCTAAGCCCTGCGGTTGCTGAAATATGGCTAAAAACGTTGAAAAACGGCAAAAATGCGACCTGCCCACCTTTACCCATGAATATCTCATATGCTGAACAAATTTTTTCCTAAAACTTCATCTACATATGCAGTTTTTGATGGGGAATCCGATAGGCATATTATCTCGATTTACAAAAAGTACCCCCCTTCCACGTACTATGCAACCGCTACAGAAAACCTTTCTTAATCCGTCCGTCATAGTACTAGTAAGTCGTGCTGCGCAACTTATTCACCCAGAATGGAATACATAAAACGCGGACATCCCAAGAAAACACTTGCTGGATGGACTATTGACCAGTTGCACTAAGACTTTTGGATGGTCGCGAGGTGACCCCGCGGAGTTAGTGTAAGTTCAGATAGGTGCCGACGGGGATGTCGACGTTGTTCAGTCATCTGGGAGCGGCAAAGTTGCGAGCTAAAAGAACAAACGACGTCTACAACAAACGACGTCGACGACCACGTTTGCACCGATCAAAACTTTCACTAAACCGCGGGGCCAACCAAAAAGTATTAGCGCAACTGGTCCATAAACTCCCGCAGTCCCAATACCGCTGCTGGACGAATTCTTGCCAATTCTGGAAGAACGTGCGACAGAGTAGGTAGTAGGGCTGCTTCGTTTTTGAAGGGGAAGAAGAGCGTAAGAGATCGGTGCAAGATGAACGGTCCGGCGTGCGTAACACGTAACCCAATGAGCGGCGATACTCCATCGCCAAGCTGCGACGACAAGCCAACTCCTTCTCCTCTTCCTGCAACACACGAGAGGAAAACACTTCCACCATCACTCGTTCATGCGATTTTAAAAGCAATAAGCTAATCAGAAGACGGGTATCCACCATATGCAGTAAGGCGATTGGGTTGGTCGATGGCGACCTCGCGGCATTTAGTGAAAGGTTGGATCGGTGTCTGCGGGGTCGTCGACGTCACTTGTTATCAATTCTTCTTTTCAATCGCTCCTTTTTCGCTCCCAGATGATTGAACAAGGTCGACGATCCCGCAGACACCAATCCAAACTTTCACTTAGTGCCGCGGGGTCGCCATCGACCAATCAACTCAATCGCCTTACTGCATATGGTCATGGCGGATACGATAGGCTCTGATATCTGTACCTCGCCAGCCAGTAAGCACTCGGCGCATTCCTGCGCGTCCGCCCTGAACTCCGCAGCCGTCGCAAAGTACTTTCGCAAGACCACCCACACGTCACGAGTGATCAATTTGCGCCGCTTAGACTCCGGATGCAAGCCACCTGAACATAGATAACATACCTACTCAAACTCAAGCACTGCAGATACCACTGGTGTTCCGACAATGCAGAACTACGACAACGCCATCGGAACATTTACAAACAACTTCTACTAAAGAGCGAATGATCAAAAAATCAATAAAAAGCACATGCGTAGTATAAGTACGTACGTACCGTGGTTGCAGACCAAATCGCAGTTGAACCTGGCTTGCTCCTCCGAGTCCGCAGTGGCAGTCGCAGCCGCTCTGGCGCTTTTCGGTCCAGCAGCAGCCGCCATCCCCTTCCATCGTCTCAGATCGCGTTGACTCACCCAAAAGCACTGCGCTCTCGTCGCATCGTTCCTGCACATTGACACGAACTTCAGCTGACATTATAGCATACAGATGATTGTTTGCTTCCCCGCAGTAATGCGAAGTACTTACGGGGGTTGCATTTTCAGCTCTTTCGCCACGAAGGCAGCGTCTTCATCCAGCTGAGTCTTGAAGCTCGACTCCCAAGATGCCTCTTCGATGCACTGCTCGCACAAGTCAGACCTGCATCAAGAAGTCCACACAAAACGGCACTAGCAGAAGAGAAGAAGATTGCACTCGAGCTCCCCTCGTGGTCCTACCACCAACCGGGTAATCAATGTGGTGTCGCCTCCGTGTGGCTCGCTGTGCTGACAGAGCAGGGCGATGGCGGCTTCGGCTCTCACCGCCTTCCACTCTCCTGCCTCCACCTCAGCCAGCGACAGTCCACCGTGTGCGCATCGGCGCTCATCAGCCTTGAATATCGCCGCCACCGGCACATCTTCATGCGTGGACTTCTGAACAAGCAATATACTGTATAAAGCGTGACGTGCCGCGTGCGTACCGTGTATGGCGATAGCCGGGCCCGAAAAGGGGGGAGAGAAATACACTAGGACCGAACGGGAATCGAACCTGCTACCCTCGGACACAGCTGTGGACTTACGCGCATCACCAGGTGCTGGTCCGGGGACAGATTGGCTAAACTCGCCTTACTACGTACATACCTAGAACTAATTACGTACATACACTACTGGCCTCGGACGCTATTGCCATATACGTACGCAGTACGTCACAATACTGCACAGTTCGGCACGCATCAAAACCGCAGTACGGACCTGAATTCCTGCATTATCATGCTTGCGTATCAACCAAAATGTACCTCTATTCCACTACCGCTCTTCTCCTCCTCGTGCGCTCCTCCCCTTTCCATGACGTCCATGGGATCCTCCTCCTCCTCCCCGTCCGTCGCCAGACACATGCGCTCATCCACGTCCACTATCTGCACATCCTCCTCCCCATCCGCCACTTCCTTCACCACTTTCTTCAGGCCTACGGATGCCTGTTCCTCCTGCTGTAGAGCGCGAAGATATGAGACCGGAAAGAAGGCCAGCTCCTCCCCCTCGCGCTCTGCCCTTTCCACCTGCAAATAACAGCTCTAGTAGCACGCTACCCTGGAGTAATATAGGATACCAAGTATTGTCTTTGTCGTCGGGTACCCAAACTGCACTGGATTGGCTTGCTTGCGTCCGTCCTACTACTATTTACGGTCCCTTAGTCACAAGAAGGCGTAAAAGCATAAGCAGCAGGAATTTCCTGCTGTGCGCCTCTTCCCAACAGAATTGTAGAATGCTGGAAGGTTGAGTTAGTCATGGCTTATTCACAACACGATAGTAAATGCGCTCGTCATACGCCCAGCGCAGTGAATGAGCCTTCAGTCCATGACTAGCGTTACGAGAGTATATGTACACACACCAACCTGTAATTCACTCCACAACTGCTGCATTCGACCCATCTTCTCCGCCACTTTGCGCAGTTTCTGCTCGTTCCTCGCTCTCTTCGCGTCCAAATCCGTCTCGCATCGCGTCACTACGTTGTCGCGCACCGTCTGACAATGCGCCGGCAATTCCGTCTGTTTCTCTCCACTGTCGCCAGAGGGCTGCTTCTCGTCGCGACGTCGATACACGAGCATGTAGGCGCCTTTCGCCTCCTGGCTATTCGGTGCTTTCGCACCTTCGTCTGCAAGAGAACACGTCTGTAAGAGTACCCAGGTATGTGCAAATTCCGTGTGATGAACACCTCCATTCTGTGCATGTCGCGTTCGCAAACGCAACATTTCTCAGTACAAACAATGCCTACCATGTACAGAATGCAGCCTGTAAGACGCGCAATAAACATATGTATGTATGTGCATACCTTCTGTTCCAGGGATTTTTCTGCCAGTCAGTTCCGTGACTGCTTCGTCGTCAAAACAGAACCACTTTCGGCGCACCGGATCTTCGATTAAGGCGTAGTAGTGGCCGTGGTAGGCGCTGTTCCCCTGATGCACCAGTATGGCCGCCAGATCAAAAGCAGTGGAAGTGGAGGCTTTGGCACCTCTTGTGGCCCTCTGATCGTCGCTGCTTTGGCAAAATCCGGCCAAGTCTAGTTGACGAGAGAAGCTCAATGACGTGTTCAACTTCTTCTTGCTCTTGGACGCTCTGAAAACAGACAAAACAGAGGACAGGATCCATTTGGTGGTCAAAGTCAACAGCATATTATAAAGAAAGGAAAACGGCACCCTTATGAGCTAGACGGTGTTCTTTGCTTGTCGGTGACATATAGTCGGAACAAGCACGTACAGGACTATAGTCGGAGAAACGATCAAGAGTTCGCTTGATAATTTTGCCGCTCCCGTGGCAATGTAACATTTCTAAACATTCTAAACAAGAATAGCAATAGTGTTTTGAAAAAGGGTCGAAAAGCCGGTTGCTATTCTTGTTTAGAATGTTTAGAAATGTTACATTGCCACGGGAGCGGCAAAATTGTCAAGCGAACTCTTGATCGTTTCTCCGACTATAAATCTGCAAACTTGCTTACTGGTCGTAGATAAATCTGTTGAGATGCAAGACGAGATACGGAGGCAGGTGAGTGAGTAGCACCCGTCGCGTGCCTTCGTCGTGCCCAAACTCACAGCGACGCTCCACTCTGCAATGCAACACACACACAGAGATCTACAACTCTGTCCTGTACTGTAATGTTAGTATTGCATACTTTTCTTCGGCGAAATGCGCCTGTAGAGCTTGGTCCAGACGCGCGTGTCCTTGTATGCTCAGTGACAGTTCCGCAAAGCATTCCTTCTGCAGCCGCGGTGCCGCTCTGCACGCTGCCTGCGAACACCCGGTAAATTGGACCCAGTCACCCTGAAAAGAAGAATAAGACAATATTTTACACTTATATGCACCGAACAGTCTTTCTACAGTTTTCAGTTTAACGGATTTACCTGAAAGACATTCTTGAGCTGTTCTGCAATCGGCCCGCCATGGGGATGCTTCGGCAGGGCTCGAAACAGCTCCTCTCTGAACAGCTGCCCAAACTCCAAAGCGTCCTGTTGCTCCGTATTCAGCAATAGCGCTTTCACTATGCGCTTCGGACTAAACACTGCCTAAATCGCATCAAGATCAAATCCACCCTCCGTCGAGAAGGAAAATTTGCCGAATGTGCCAGGGAATCGAACCCTGGACCTCTCGAGTTCCAGCCGAGCGCCTTAACCATTTGACTACACACTCGGATGACCTCAGTCACACAATTTCCCCTTTTGATCATGACAGCTCCGTCCCTAGTACAGCGGACAAAACTAAGGGTTGGGCTGTAAGATGTGAGTGACTACTTATTGTATGGAATATGGTCACCACGTACAACAGGGGCCTCCTGCATGCAGATGAAGAGATGCTGTAGCGCAGTCATGATCACTTGGATGTCCATCTGTCCCTCTTCTGCCGACCCCGACCATTTATCTCCTCCCACATTCCGCCAAGAAAACACCGCGCTACGAAACGGAAGAATGTGGAACCAGACCTGAAGAAACACACAAAAATAGCACAACATTATGTAGGGTACTATGAGGTAAACCTGGCCATGGGAATATCCGGCCACCTGAGTTTCAGGGGTACATATCTCAGCAACCAATGGCTCGACTGAGACATGGATGATACCAATCGATTCCTTGAACACTCTCCTCTTTCAAATGAGCTACTTGGTTCATCATTTGTTGAAACAACACGTCTACATTGCAGCTAAATGCGACGCAAAATAAAGAAAATAATCCATGTTGGGGACATAACATAGTGTGTAGCAACCTGCAGATAGGAATTGAGGTAGCAGGTGTTGCCAAGATTTCTCAATCCCGCTGGCTGCGTATCCACTTGACGAGAATTATCCTCTGCACCGTTGACAGCCTCTTGGAACTTCTTATTCAGATTCTCCCACTTCTCCTGTCCCAGTCGATTCAAGCAGTACACGTTCTTCTTGCAATTCCTCCTGTATTACAGTAAATGCACAGAAGCATAGCATACTAATAAATGTACAGAAGATACTGTAGACGTACACAGAAAAGGGCTTCAAGTTCACTCACAGGCATCAATTCGTCTCAATATGTGAACAAATTGGGATAATGCGTAGGTGGGTAATTCGGGCCATTCTCCATTCAGGAGAGGAGCAAATCGGCTAACTGTACAACCCTTTAGACAGATAAAAGGGAAGGATACTAATATTTACGCCGGCTCTCAAGTGGAGATAAGTTGAGCCGGTCCGAATTATCCCCCTATGTACCTACCTCCCCATAGGTTTTACCTGCAATCGTTTGCTTTGCAGGGTGAAACATCCAGCCCGTAAGCACGCCACAGCGTCTGCAAAGGGGGCTCTGGTTGGATGCTCAGCTTGGCGCGCTTTCTCTGCTGGCTGTTCGGCCTTCCTACTGCTATGCCTGAACGACGCAAAGGGCTCCGGCCTCCCGATGACGATGGGGACGTAGGTTTGCCACTTGTCGTTCTTGTCGCTCCGTCGCTTTTCGGCTCATTATTGCTATTATGGACGAGCTCCTCGGTATTATCGTCTTTCAGGCCACATCTCTGCATGAATCGCGAAGGAGTCCCCTCTTCCTTGCCGGAGGAATTGTTATTGTGCTCCATATCGGCACTATTGCTGCTGTCTTCGTCCGCACTCAAATCACTCCTGCTGCTAGAACGGTGCATAGTAACGGAAACGACGGAGGCGCTCTCTTCTGCAATTCTCCCGGAAGAATTCTGCAGCAGAGGCACATTTCGACCTCTTCCTCCTTTGGTCGTGGATGATTCGGATGCCCGACGTCCTCTGACTGAAGATGGGGAATTTGACGCTTGCGGACTGCTACTCATCTTCTTCTTTTCTTCTTTGGATGTCATTCATCCATCCGACTTTCCTGTTCTGGGGGGGGGGGGGGGGTTTTTTTTTTTTTCTTTTTTTTATTTTTTTTTGTTTTTTCTTTTTTTTTTGTTTTTTTTGTTTTTTCTTCTGTTTTTCTTTTTTTCGTCTTTGAATCGCCTTGCGCTATCTTTCTCACCGCGGGGTCGCTTGCGCCGGGTATCGGATGCGCGCCGCCCCCCCCTTCTTTTTTCTCCTTTTTCCCGCTTTTCCCGTTCGTTCGTCGGTTCGTGTTCGTGTCAAGTGGATAGAGAGATTTTGGTGGACTTAATGGACCCCACTCGCTGACGTTGAGATCAAACCGACCGATCGACCCACCACAAAGATGCAAGATTGTTTTGAATGGCAAATATGTTGTGGCAGAAAATAAATTCTTGAAGGGTGTGGTAACACCTGCGGTGAGCGGATGCTGTCCAACCGAATCTCAGATGCACGATCAAGTTTGATGACACGTTTTAAAAATTTTGTGATACGTTTATGTATGTTTGCATGTATGCAGTTGTATATAGGCCTACATATTTGTAGGCGAAGAAGCTTCGAAGTATACGTAGCAATGCAAATGTGATAGTATGTGACTTTCGCTCTGTTGTACGACTATGTATGTGTTTTACGAGTTTGGCACACCTTGGATAGTGGATTGGATTTGCATGTGCGTACGCCACTTTTTGCGTGAGTGAAGATGAGACAGTCGCACCACTGGTGTTCACCCGCTCTTTCTCAGAGCCGAGTAAGTACGGGTAAAATTACTCGGGTAAACAGATCACCGAGTCTAACTTTACTCGGATGGAAGCCTTACTCGGGTAAATTACCCATAATTTGCCCGAGTACTCGAATAAATCACACATCATGTTCTGGTGTCCTAAATTTGCTTTCATCTAGTTTTAGCATAAAAATCGTGTCCCGCTTGAGTTTCTCTTGGCTGGCACAATGACAAAAATTGCGGTTTCCGACAAGAAGAACCAATAATTGCAATGCTTTTCAAGTCAAAGTACATATTGTCACGAATTTTGCCGAGTGCCGCTTTGCGATTTGGTGTACTCGGGTAAATTTACTCGAGTAAATTGGGTGAGTAAGAAGAAAAGCGCAAAAATCACTGAACAATTTTACTCGGACAAATTGCCGAGTACGAGTAAACTTCCTGGTCGAAGGAGCGAGTACGATTAAAATCGAGTAAATCCATCATGCCCCCGGGTGAGTACGAATAAATTTACTCGGCTCAAAAAGTGCCGAGTACTCGAGAACAAGTACTCGAAATTTTACTTGCACACCAGTGAGTCGCACAATCTTTATTCGCACCGCTACATTCGTTTATTCATGAACAAGGCGATAGAACACTAGAATGGGTGTCAGCATCTGTAAATGTGTCCGACATGGTCCAAATTACGATGCCGCTAACGAAAAGGCCGAAAATAATCAGAAAAGACCCGGCGAAGCAGAATAAGATGGTCTTTATTTGAGTCATTAGGCCACCTTTCCATAATCGACGAGTTGTCAACAGTAAGCAAAGACCTGAAGCCAATACTACCATGTATGCACACGTACATACCCACCCACGTATATGTTACATACACCATACGCGATATTTATAACTGTAGTTTTACCTGGAACTATGTAGCCAATGATGATCAGGGTCACGGCGATGAACGGCGCAAACTTCTGCAGATTTCTGGACAGATACGTAATGACGAACACAATACTGCACCAGGTCAGAGAGGATGCGATGCGAATGACGCGAAGCATATTCAGCTCTACTTCAACAAGTCTGGAGAGCATCGACCGTATGCAGGTCCTGAAAAGTAAGGTTCAACCTGGTAATCTCTTTCGCATTGCAAAACAAACGTCATAGTAATGTCACGTACCATCCGAGATACTGTATGACCGGATACTCCACGCTGAGCTTCAAACTGTAGCAGACGAAAGCAAATCTTACCAGCCATGAGCTCGAGTCAAATGAAAGCTGAAAGAGCAAGAAGGGTGTCATAAAATTAGACCATTTATGGACATCGAACGTGGAACCGTGAATATTTTATGTGATCGACGATCGAATCCTTCATGCCGAGTTCAGATTAGCGAAGGAACACGTACGTCCAGCCTACTGTTCGTCTGAACAGCACGGACAGCCACTGACGTTTTCGGCCTCACGTCACGTCGAAAGTAATGGTTGGACGTTTATGTTGGACGTACGTACGCGTACGTCTCTAATCTGAACGGGGCTCGTGCGTCGTACACAGCGTACGTCTACGTACAATAAAATCTGCCGATATGGTGGTCCCAAACAATCTTCCAGCGTAATAGGAAACCAGTACGTATGCTGTGAAAGTTATCAGCATTGCCACTGTGAAGATGCTAATGAATTTTCCAACAGAACTGTGCCGCAATTCCGCGTATACCGTCACCACTGAAAACTGGGTCTGAAACAAGCCAATTTGCCAGATTATTGTACAGTAATCTATGTCTCTCTAGATGTGTCTACATGAGATACCAACAATTCGGAAAAGCGGCGTACCATGCATCCATTGATAAGGCCAGGAATTGCGATTATAAAATCCGTCAGCGATTCTGGTCTACAAAGCACGTGTGTAACGTATGCGTATCACAGTAGGTTTATGGGTGACCCGATGACCAATCTGAGCGTAATGTGTGCGTAACTACTACGTACATACATACATAATGTGCTATATAGCGTACAAACTTTGTGGGAACTTCTGGCAGTTGGCGGTGCTGCGCTTTGTCCCAGGAGTAAAGGACTACGGTGATGACGACGTAAGCAATGGCTGCAATGGCGAAATAGCCTGTGCAACGCATTTCGTTCAGGTCCATTGTTAGACAAAACGGCAGGATGACAAAGATCAGGCAGAGAGCTGTCACGAAGGTTCTGCGTGCCCACCAATGGTCACAGTAAAACTCATCGTCCATGCTGTCTTGCAAAACTAAAAGAAAGGTTCATAGAATAATTGTGGTCATATTTGGAAGTGAGCTTTGGAGAACCGACGAAAATACGCAATAAAACTGTATTGTGTGTACCGCGCTGAATCTGATCCGCTATGCCGATTTGTATGTACATGGTGGCGAAGAATGTGAAGAGAAACATGATCACTTCAATCGACAGATATCCGTAAGGTCCGAGAATTGAACCCACCAGGTCTTGATAGGACTGAGCGTTGTAGGTCTCAGCACACCACGTCAATGCCAAAGCGGAAATCAATGCTATCAGTATGACAACCTGAAAGAAACCGTACGTACTACATTGAAGATCAACGATAAATTTTTTGGACCATCGAAATGATAACAGTCGATGTGTTCACCGCGAGACTGCTGAAGCCATAGTAGAATCCTCCCGCTTTCATGATGGCGAACGGCAAGTTCAGCAAAGCAGCTCCAACTGTGCAGTAGTTGAACAATGCCAAAGCTGCGCTCAAACTGCCCAACCTTGCTTCAGGAGCAACTAAACACGAGCACTCTTGCCAGAGGGATCAAATTTCAATTTTCAGAGAGTATCACAACATTTTTTATCATTTCTTTCGTACGTGCAAAAATTTTCAATAAGACATTTACGTTCCTGCTCGACTTTTCGGTTGGCGCTAATCTTTTCAGGCAAGGAGACTTCTGAAGTTTGAGTAGTCGCCATTAGCTTAAATTTTATTTTCATCCATTGAACAAAGTTAGGAGTGAAACACCGCTCTGCAGTATTAGCTAGCTATGTATTTATGCAACTTTGGTTTGGTACAAAACTGGTAATCGCCGAAATTCATTCCCGTGTCCTGTCAAAATGAACTGGCACAACACTGTCAAACATCAGTTTTGGATGCACTCAAAGCTTCTTGTTCTAGCTGCTGACACTATGATATGTATACCTACATACATCAGACTAAAACTGTATTACGTACAATAGCCATGTCATTGCGCATGTGTACACCTACGTCCACGTCGGTACGTACTTCCTATGTCTATAACTGTACTGTCCTTACGTAACGTACTGTACGTGAAGAGAACGGACCGGAATTTCTACGCCATAATTATAATACGTACATGAGTAAGTAAGTATCACTGTTCGTAGGAAGCGGAACTCACTGACAGTATTGCTTGTACAGATTTTGCTATGGGTACCATGGTTTTATCCGATCCATAAGCATCATGTGACAGTAGCTTCGAAAGCTTGTCCGTTATTTGAGGTAAAAACTGCGACTCGGAAGGGCTGGTTCGAATTTTTTCAAGGCAACTTTCAGCGGGATCGGCTGTTTGCGGGTCTTGTGATCGTATATTTGATAGGCTTCGTTGGCCCAATTAGGTCCATAGTATCTTGTCAAGTAGGCCTCTGGCTTGGAAGCTCCAAGAAGCCTCAATGGACCGAATTGATAGCGGATGAGAGGAAGGAGCTCCTCAGAGATCGACCAGTAACAACCGTAGAGATCTCGTGCCTTCGCATCGGCATACTCCAAGCAATCGTCGTCATTGGAGGTCGGCGATAGCAAAAAGAAATCGATAAACGGGTAGGTGCAGGCGCCTTTTTCAGAAGGAAGAAGCTCGTTGTCCTTCCAAAAGATGCGATAGCCACCGTACCAACGAGCTTCGGTTCCAAGACCTGTAAAAATGACCTACTTTGATGTGTACGTATGCCACGGTACTGTACTCACACAGTGTACCAATATTTATGGCAGTATTTATTGTATTGACCCATTGCTTCCAACTTTGGAACAGCGTCCGTGAGAAATTGCGACTGTGACGATTCCAACATGTTCAGGTCGATGTCTTCATCCCAAGGAATTAGTCCTTCATGTCTAATAGCCCCGAGCAATGTGCCACCGTCTATCCAGTATTTGATACCACACTCCGTCAACACTTTGTCAGTTTTCGCAGCCAGAGAATAAAGATCCTGCAAGACCAGGTTAGTAAATAAACTCCACAATTTATTACAATTACTATCATGCTCTGTGCAAAACACGATAGGGTAGTTGTAAATGCTGTAAAAATATAAATACGTTTAAATCATTTTTTACGTCAATTTGATTCTGGCTCAACTTGTTCACTTTCCAAAACGGAGTCTCACCCATGGCTGCCAAGAGCTGCGCAGCTTCACTTTCGCCCATTAAAGATGCACGTTTATTTGGGCATAAATCGTCAGCGGTGGGTATTAGTGGCACAAAATTTCTGCCTTCCATAATTTACAGTTCGGTGCCCTACACGTTTTTGCGTTTCGTCTAGTAACAAAGTTATATTGGTATTGCAAGTGTTGAAAGGAAACGTTTTATTTCAGGATCTTTTGTTCACTCATGTGAAGGCATTGAATTACTAACAAAACTGGAACACCTGCTGGCAGCAGAACTTGTCACCGTGACGAAGAACCAAAATGCTAACGACAAGAACATCCAGCTTTTATTGGGGTTGTCTGAGTAAACATAATATTCCACTGCGCGGGGCAATGTGTCGCAGCTTTTCCAGCAATCATGTGATGGTTAACGCTCTTTGTTCGCATGCTCGTGCACTTTCATGCAACGGGCATATGCCTGTACGGTGAGTATGATGTGAGATCCACAAGAGTGTTCCTATGTTCCTGCTTCTGCTCCTAGTAACGGTAGGCATGGAGCGTGTGATTAGTTTATTTACTATTTGGTCCAGTTACGGTTTGTAGCATCAAATTTTGATATAGGCTACACCTACGTTTTGTCAAACAGTGCGTAATATGTAGTGTAGGCCAATTATTTTTATTTTCACATTCACAGGTGACATATACACTTCAGTTCAATACGTTCATAAAACAAGGCGATACCGTATTTACCTGTGCATAGCCCCCCCCCCTATGCATAGCCCCCCCCCTATGCATAGCCCCATATTGGCAAAACATAAAAAATGCCCTATGCATAGCCCCCCCTTATGCATAGCCCCATATGTACTGTAGGGTACCTGAACCTACCTACATAAGCTGGTCATAACCACTGATGTCAGAGTAAAATTTACCGGTACTTTACCCGGGTAAAATGGCCAATTTTGGGCCGGGTAAAATTACTTTACTTTACCCGATGCAATGGCTTATCGGGTAAGGTTTACCGGTACCCAGCAGAATGGATGCTTACCCGGGTAAAAATGCTGAAAGTGCGGGTAAGTACGGCTAATACTTACCCGATTTACTCGGCCACACTTTCTAGTACTTACTCGGGTGGATGTACTAGGTAAAGCTTGTGCTCTGGACAGATTAGCACTGCTTGCATCAATTTCTGAATCCGTCACACGATATTACGTACCTACCTTCAACAATGTGTACACATACAGTACGCTGGGTGGGATAGGTATGTTATGGATTGTAATCTAACGCATGTGCATGTATGTATGGGCGCATAGCAACCAATTTCAAAGCAAAGATCCCCTACCTATGTATTGTACTTACTCGATTTTACCCGGGTAAAATGCTTCACATGGGTTTACTTTACCCGTTTTGACAAGGGCCGGGTAAAGTTACCTTACTTTACCCGGGATAGGGCATACCCGGGTAATTTACTTTACTTTACCCGATTTCATTGAAGACCGAGTTGACATCAGTGGTCATAACCTACACATAGGCACTCCCACACCAAGCTAAGATGCCTATAAGCCTGCTTGGGCGTGTATTGTACTAGAATAACCCTGGTTTGACCTCAATTATGCCCTAAATCACGTGCTTTTGGCCTAAAAAATATGCCTCTGCGCACCTCTCAAAAACATAAAAAATGTCCTATGCATATCCCCCCCCTATGCATAGCCCCCCCCTATGCATAGCCCCATATAGGACCTCTCAATTTTTGCATAGCCCCATGGGGCTATGCACAGGTAAATACGGTATCCGATATCGATAATAAATATGTAATATGGACAAATGAAACAATAGTAGACCCAGTCTACAGGTGAAGGCCTCCCATGAAATCCTGAGAAAATAGTTACATCCCCCTGTTTATAGAAAGTTTGAAAAAATCCGAGCGCTGTCTATGCGCCGCGTGCAAAGTGCGGCACGCGCACGTAGACAGTTGCGAAAGAAGCGGACTAGAATTTGGCGCGCATTTCGCAACTGTCTACGCGCGCGCGCCGCACTAGCACGCGGCGCATAGACAGCGCCCGAATTTTTTCAAACTGTCTATAAACAGGGGGGATGTACCGTATTTACCGGTGGGGGTATGCAAAAATTGAGAGGTCCCATATGGGGGTATGCATAGGGGGGGTTATGCATTGGGGGGGGTTATGCATGGGGCATTTTTTGTTTTTGAGAGGTGCGCAGAGGCATATTTTTTTAGGTCAAAAGCACGTGTTTTAGGGCATAATTGAGGTCAAAACACGGTTATTCTGATACAATACACCCCCAAGCAGGCTTATAGGCACCTTAGCTTGGTGTGGGAGTGGCTATGGGTACTATCTATGTAACCAGCTTACAGGTAGGTAGGTTCAGGTACTATACTGTACATATGGGGGTATGCATACGTAGGGGGGGGGGGGGGGGTTATGCATTGGGGATTTTTTATGTTTTGCCAATATGCGGGTAAACATTGGGGGGGGGGGGGGGATGGCATTGGGGGGGGGGGGGTTATGCACCGGTAAATATGGTAACTATTTTCTCAGGATTTCAGAGTCTACGTACGTGTATAGAAAAAATATGCAAATAAAATGTAGGCCTAATTCGCAAGCAAAATATAAGATAAGAATACGCGTCCTTACACCATTATGTGTCTACGCAAATGCACCGATTACAGTATACTGAAAAATTGTTATTATGCGGATTTCAGCACGAGCACAAACGTCGGATACGTTTCCCTTACATAGTCTCCAGGATCGCGAAGGATCAATCATGTACATAATGTAGGCCTACAGTCTTCGTTGCAGTAGTATACTTTCCTAATTTTTGATACTACGTACAGTACATAAAATAATACAAGTACAGCAGTTTTCCACTCGTATGGTTACGTAGGGCACTTGGATGGAGCTGGGTTCAAGCCGCCTTAATCTTCGCCTCTGTCTGGTCCTCTCGTCGTTGGCTGACGTCCACTTGCAGAATGGCCCGACATCCATAATAGAGATGGCAGAAGTTGAAGATGGTCTTGAGAAGGCAGAGTGGCGCGCACAGGACGCAGGCCGCCGCCCACAAGCCGACTGCAGGAACCCCTGGAAGGAGTTGGATGGTGAGCGGACCTGCTTCATGACGGCCGAGAAAGAGGAAGATGAAGCAGAGCTCGTGACTCAGCCAGACGACGTAACTGAAGATGACGCTTGAATAGTAGAGGTCGAAGATGGCCCATCTCTTGTCCGCAGCAGCCGAGGCGTTGGTGACTTTGACGCTCTGGCCGCGAGCCGTCTGACCCACATGATGGAACCAGTAGCCGGCGATGTAGGAGGAGCTAACCAGCTGAAACAACCAAAGACACTTGGGATACGCAGTGCAGAGGACGAAGAAGAATCCCATCAGAGCGCAGATGTCCACGCAGATATCCAGGGTGGCGCCGAACTTGGAGCACTGGCCCAGGCGACGAGCTGCAATCCCATCGAACAGATCTAAAACCAGCTGACCCACCACATACGACCCTGCAACCCGCCCATAGTACTCTTCCGGCCAATGACTGTAGTAGAACTGCACCAAGGCCAAAAGGATACGCGCGTAACCGATCAGATTGGGCACGTACAACAGGATGGCACCCATGCTGCAGCTACTAGCCTGGATCTGATGCTGAAGAGGCTCGGCTAACACTCGCCCGGCGCTTAAAGGCCAACTAGTAGATCCAGCATCACGATTCTGCAGATCTCGTTTACCAGCCACAGCTGCGCTGCCTCCTTCCGTCGTCGTGGTGCTTTGAAACCCCGCCTGAGCTTTGCCTGCCTGGTTTTGCACCACTACTTGCACTTGAAGACGATTCTGTGGAAATTTATCGATGTGGTCAGTGGTGGTGCAACTGGCCTGCTTGGAAACTAGGCTTGGTCTCGGAGTCATGATATTCTCGGGTCGGACTCTGGCACTTCGCGATACCGTCTGCCACAAAAAAACTGATTGGTAGTTGCGATGGAAGTGTCAGCTGTGTGATGTATCGGAGTACTCTATGGGACAAGCTTTGCCTCACAGAATACATAGAACACCTGTAAAACGGGGAGAAGCTAAATTAGATAAGCGCCCACTGAATTGGGTTATTCCCTTTTGTAAATGCATCTACTGTACTTAGCGCTAATTGCATAAGTATGTGAGGTCCTTGCACCAGTTTTTAAAATTAATATTTATTCATACATATTTGAAAAGGAAAAAGATCCCCAGCTTGCTGAAAGCTGGATCACATATTGACTCACTTTTAGGGAATGACGTAGGGACAGTTGGATGATTGGTTCCGATGGGGCTAAAAGGGGATATTATCGGCAATGTCCTGAAATATAAGAAAAGAAATTCGTCAAATTTTGTTTAGGAGATGGATGACGTCACCCTGGATATCCAAAAAGCGCACAATTCATGAAAAAAGCAAAATCAATGCATTTTGCTGAAATTAAGATTCAAGCGCAAGAACTTGGGTGATTACTCTTATTATGAAAGGAGTGTAGTAATATTTAGTTCTTGTAAAAAGTCTTACTTTTTTCAGAATGTTTTCGAGATTTCAAAACAAGGAAGGGGCGAAGATCGGTGCAGTTGATGTATAGGAAAGATCGGATTGAATGATGCGATGATGAGCAGAAAACAAGCTTGAGCCCTATCGAAATGAGATGCAGCCTCAGGTAGGGTGCTCTGCAACAAGAAAATATAGTATCATTAGACTGAACTGACTGGGCACAAACCAAAACGAACCTACATACATATATCATATCTCGCTGTTCGTCAACAGCATAAACTGCGTTGGCGTATTCCGTTCCACGTGCACCGCACCGTCTTTCAGCAACGTATGATATGTACTGTGCATCAATAGGGCCGCAAATCAATATTGGCATCAGCAGGCACTGCTACTGCTTTACTTTATCTACACATATACGAACGCGAGCAAACAGGTACGTGCTTCTAAATCTCGCAAAGCGGCGGCAGTACAGGACATATGTATGTATGTACATTACATACGGTATTTGTCACTAACGAAATATTTGCCATGTAAAGTTCACATTTCATACTTCACAACAATAAAGACAAGAGGCAAAAGCTGTCCTTTTATTGCACAATTGTGGACGTCACAATACCAACATAAAAGTAGCACGTACGCACAGGCCACGATAAAAGTTGGGCGACAACAAGAAATTCTGTGGAAACAGGCAATATTAGGTTAGGTTGTTAGGTTCAAGGCAGTAGACGAATGCAGTATTAAAGTCGTCCCAGCCGCGTTCTGCCGTGTGTTATAAATATCTCCGGATCCAGCCATCGTAGAGCAAAGCGGTTAAAAATCTCTCGATAACTTTTAGCGGGATTGAAAATAAAAAAAACCGCATGCGTCTACGAGCCCTCTGTGTCGAGAAATCGCCAAATTCCTTAAGTATGAAAAATGTACTAAAAAGGTACACTTTTTCCGATTATTCCACAAGGAGAGTGAGCAAAATTCAAGTAACGTGGCGTTAGTTGCTCCGCGTTAGATGAAGTAGCGCCTGCGCCATTTAGCTAGATAACGCCCGCGCCACTTGCGGTTTGGAATAAAGGGACGGGCTAGCAGTACAAAGTATATAGAGCAGTAATCTGAGACGGGCCGGATAAAAAGAGGAGTGACCAGCAGGGAGTCACTTTCTTGGATGGGATTTATTGCCCCTTGGGCTCACATGCTATGTTGCACTACACACACCCCAAGCTGCCCTGCGCCAGACGTACTATCTTTTTCTTCATTCCCTGACAGAGTATAGAGACGTGCGAGGGAGAGTGGACAGAGCCAACTGAGCAGAGAGCCGGAGAAGAGCGGCGCAGCCATAAATCTTTTATGTAACTCCGCCGCGAAAACTGACAGCTATACGGCTTGAGGTCAGAAGCCGCCAACTAACGCGGCGTTATCAGGCTACGTCAGTTGGAAGTGACGCGGAGCAACTAACGCCACGTTACTTGAATTTTGCTCACTCTCCTAAATGAACAATGCCGCAAAAACTTTTTTATTAAAAGTAGCCTACCCTATGTAAAATTTGGTGTAGATTTCAAAAATAGTATCGGTGTTTCAAAAAAATTTAACCCCTAGTATATAATTTTGCAAAATTTGTATATTTTTGACAATTTTTGGGTAGGGGTTAAATTTTTTGGATCAACGATACTATTTTTGAAATCTACGCCAAATTTTACATAGGATAGGCTACTTTGATAAAAAAGTTTTGGCGGCATTGTTCGTTTATGTTGAATAATCGAAAAAAGTGGACATTTTTCATACTTAAGGAATTTGGCGATTTCTCGACACACGTAGACGCATGCGGTTTTTTTTATTTTCAATCCCGCTAAAAGTTATCGAGAGATTTTTAACCGCTTTGCTCTACGATGGCTGGATCCGGAGATATTTATAACACACGGCAGAACGCGGCTGGGACGACTTTAGTTCGTCGTCTCGATTCGATATTTCCTTCCATCCAAACTAGTAAATTGAACGGCTCGGCTTATCTATTTTTCTATTTGATCTTCAGATCTACTGTGGAAACAACGAAAGTCCGTTTCCTAACGATAATCGGTCCAGTTTGACTGTTCAACCATTTTGTCAACGTGTGCAGTGCAGTATGCAGTTAGTGCCGGAGTTAAGGCACCCTAGGTGACGTCTTTCTCGTGCCGTCGCTTCTCTGTCCGCGACGGTAACGCTCCATATTGGTTGTCAACAGCATGGCGTCTTCGCAGGAGCGTGATCGTCGTCGTCTGCCCCAGCAAATCAGCTTTACACCTGCAGTTCCTTGAGGCTGCAAATTGTATCCTTTCGTTGTGGCCCTAACACTAGCAGATTGCTGTAGTTGTAGTGGTGAATTCGTTAGACTTTTGTTAGCTGCTGCAGATGGTGATGTCGATGCCTCTTGTTGCTCTTCGAAAAACTGAAAAATCCTCGTTGTAGCGCATGTGGTACAGGCACAGGCGTTGGGACAGGACAGAGAAGGGGACGCGGCGGCAGAGTACTGTAGCTCCGCGTTGAGCATGATCGCGAGATTCTCCACGTTTTCGTTGCGTAGGGCCGAGGTTCGTATCAGTTGAGTTTGGTAGGTTTTCGCCGGTCCATTGGCGCCTTTAAAGGCCATAATATTACATATTACGCACACGCAAAGGCTACTTTGCTTTGACACACTACGTGTATGTATGTGCAGAGTGAGTACACACACATTATGTACTGTGTAAACTGCATGCGACATAACTACCTGGTGCTTACTATCCGTACGTACGTGCGATGAGTTTCGCTGCTTTCTTTTGGTCTACGTCGTCGACTTTGTTCGCTATCAGGAACATCGGTTTGCTGTTGGTTTGGCGCCGACATTTCAAATACGCCAAACAATCCACAGCCTCATACAAACTGCCGATATCAGTCAGTGAGAAAACGATCAAGTAGGCAGAGGCACTGAGCGAGTGCCAAAGATCATCCTACAACGTCGGGCAGTTTCGATTTTGCTCCTATTGTACGTACACGTACACGCTACACGGTAGTATGAATAAGGAAGATATACATATGTACAGAAAGGTACAGGATCAATATATAATCGTAATACCTTTTTGCAATCCACCTCAACGAAAATTACACCGGATGTATTGGCGCGTAGAAACTGGGATTGGTTGGCTATAAAAAGGCAACACAAAATAGCCATTAGAACAAAAAATAAAAATACATTAACGTAGGGTAAGTGCACCGTACGTATTACAGTACGTTACATACAGTACATACAGTACGGCTATGTATACTGTGACAAAACAAAAAATTTCAAGTTGCAGCTGTCTTCCTTACCGACTCCGATTCCGATGCCCAGGTTTTGCAAGCGCTGAACCAACGTCGATTTGCCCACGCCTGGAGCACCCACAACGATGACAGTCTGCGATCTAAAGATGTGCTCCACGGGTGTGAGTGGACCCATTGAGCCGATAGTCAGCTCGTGTCCGGTGCTCATGGAAATACCGGAATCAGCAGGCAACTGTCGCTCATCCGCAGTCGACGACTTTTTCGACGCAGTCGCCAGTCGACCAACCTTCCGCGATAGACGTTGACCCCAAGTGGAGGAACGTTTGCACTTTCGCAGCGAATCACGACCGGAATCGGAGTTGCAGCGCGATCGTCGTCTGGCGCCGATGGAGTCGAATTCATCCTCCTGCTGCGACGGAGACTTCTTATTTGGTTCCGGCACACAAGGGGCGGAGTTGCGGTCAAAAAGTGGGCCATGCGCCATTTGGTTCCGTGAGGCACCTGTAGTGGACGAAATCGGCAACTCGCTCTGCACGCGATCTCTTCTGACTGGCTGCGGACTTCGGCATTGTCGAATGGACGCTGCCTTCGGTGCCGACGCGTCGATTGTCAATGCCACGTGTCGTATCGTTTGCGATCGTTTTCGTTCGCGGTCTTCGTTTTCGGATGTCGTCCTCAGCCGTACTGGAGAGGAGCCCTCGGAGTGGGAGGCTCCACGATCCATTAGCTGATGTCGTTCATGTGCTCTCATGGCGAGAACTTTGTGAAAAGACCAGATTCGATTCGACGTCTGCGATCGCCCGTAGCGACCCGGCGTGCCCGGGCAGGTCGGAAGTGATCCGCAGCCGCCGCCTCCGCTAGGTGTCGTTTCTTTTGCAGCATCTTCTGTTCCGGCACGGGGATTGGCCATCGACGACAATCGACCAATGGCGCTGACGGGTCGAACTGTTTCCTTAGTGGGCGGCAGAGCAAACTCGTTGCCGCTTTCACCACCACTGCCTAACATGGCAGAAGCTAACATGGTTGTGGCCACAAGGTCGCCCTGTTGGCGACGTGGCTGTCTTTCTGACAGCGAGCGACCAGCAATCACCGGCATTTTTAACACACTACTATAGAGAAAGACGAAGGTAGCTGTGTTCGCGTAGGAGTAGATGCGGGGGCTGCAAAAAGCGCAATCGGTGTCGGTGGCGTTTTTGTTCCAATATTAGACACGCACCCCTACTGACTTCCTGCGGTGATCGTCGATATAAACAGCAGTGCTTATTGCGGCTATCAGTGCTGTACAGAAATAGCAACAGTTACGCAGATATACGTTCTGCACGGATGTACTTACGTACATGAGTACGTATGTTTATGGTACAACTGTACGTACGTTGATAATCGGATACATAGAGCACCGATGCAGCCGTGCTTTCCCGCTGAATAGCCTACTGAACGAGAACAAAACGAAACCTGCCTGTGGATTTGTGGAATGAGGAAGCTCTGCTTGCACCGCGTGAGGTAAAATGAGACTGCTAATTGCGTTCATTATTTATTATCGCGCCCACCTATCGTGACTCTGTGTGCGCAAATATTGTCGACGCACATCATCGTTAACGGCTTCTATCTACAGTTTCCACAACCCATACCGTATCTACGGCCTACGCTACAGTGAAACACTGCAGGTCGCGGTCGTAACGAAACAACTGCATGTGCCAGTGCCCCCAAGCTACGTAAGTAATTTCAATTTGTACAAAGTAGGCCTACAATGGTGGGTGGAAGAATTGTACGGGATGACAAATTTAAGCTCAAGTGGCGATTCAGTTTCACCTGCGACAATGTATAAACGCCTCATAGCAGTCGCAATAAAACTACTAACCTGTTCAGTAATATTAGCTAATCACGCAAATCTTAGCGACGGAGCTTTCATGCACCTCACCTTTCCTTGGATTGCACTGAGTTTCATTCTTGTGATTAGTAATATTGAAAAAATGTTCTTTTATCTCCGGTAAAAGGGAGAACAGGAAGATTCACAACAAGAATAAAAAACATTAGCAGCTTGAGCCGCTCAGCGCTCAGAAGTCAACTTTGTCCTCTTCTTTCTCTGAAAAGTTACGTATCTTTTTACTGTCTCGGCTTATTAGCTAGGAGATAAAGAATCTTATACGTACCTGTGTACGTTTAATAATGTACAGTGCACCTCTGCAGCATATGCTAATATTTTCTAAATACGATTTATATAGCAATTAAGAATATTGGTCAGTAAAGCTCATAAATGAAATTCACGAGCGGTACATACACCTGGCAAGGCATAATACCGTATTTACCGGTGCATAACCCCCCCCAATGCATAACCCCCCAATGCATACCCCCATATTGGCAAAACATAAAAAATGCCCAATGCATAACCCCCCCCCCCCCCCCTATGCATACTCCCATTATGTACAGTACAGTACCTGAACCTACCTATGTAAGCTGGTCATGCAGTACCCATAGCCACTCCCACACCAAGCTAAGATGCCTATAAGCCTGCTTGGGGGTATATTGTACTAGAATAACGCTGTTTTGACCTCAATTATGCCCTACACGTGCTTTTGACCTAAAAAATATGCCTCTGCGCACCTCTCAAAAACATAAAAAATGCCCAATGCATAACCCCCCCCAAGGCATAACCCCCTATGCATACCCCCATATGGGACCTCTCAATTTTTGCATACCCCCATGGGGCTATGCACCGGGAAAGACGGTAGCGTATTCGGGACGGTGTGCGATCCGATAATCTACAGATACAGAGTGTCTCATAATAAACTGAACACATTTCCGTGCCTGTAACTCTGGAACCATAAGTTAGATTTTCATTTGGTACGTTGTAGCCAAGGCTTCAACTTAGATCCTTGGCTACTAATACTAAAAAAACCGCATGAAAATCTTCCAAAGGTGTTCGGTTTAATCCTGTACTTTAGTACCCACAAATTGTACATACATGTATACTATTGTAAACTAGAGAGATTTCGCTATTGGTACTGACACCTTCTATTTATATGTACGTGCAGAAAATTAGGCTCAGTACGTAAATCGTGGAAGGTAAATAGAGGATGCCGATTTTCAAGAAATCGCCCCGCATCCCATGCATGCGCGCAGGATCTTCATACGTAGTTGCATACGTACAGATTTTCGGCAGAGTTTTACACATACGTACAATCGCGCAAGAAAAAGGTTCTTGAACTCCCGTTCTCGTATGCATTGGCGAAATATAAGACGAATAATAATAATAATACTAGTGACGACGTGGACTGACTGGAGTGGACAATATTTTACGTACAGTAAGTATACTTAGGTACAGTTCCGATACAGGTTTATCCTGAGTCAGTTGAGTAGAGGAGCAACAACTTTTAAGCCGCCGCGCTACGAAGACGCTGTGTAATATCATCTGCATCCGATCCGAACAACAGAAACGATGAAGCTGTGGGCTTCCTACCGTACTATACTATTGTGCTTCTCCATAGTAGTTGCTTTTGTGTCATCAGCAGAACAAGGCGGCAAAAATGGCGGAGGTGAGAAAAAGCGACAAAAGTTCGGCGCCAAAGAAGCGAAACAACTGCTAGGGGCGCAAACGAAGTTGAAAGAGAAAATACAAGATTACCTGCGGGTGGAAGAAGAGAGATTAGCTACCATCAAACAGTAAGCAAATACTGTAATGATTCGTGTATAACCCAAAAAATAGTTGTCAAAAAATAGTCCGGGTTGTCCGGGTTGTCAAAAAATAGTGGCCAATTTGGGGGGTTATATACGATAGGGGGTTATACACGAAGGGGGTTATACACGAGTGCATTTATCAAAAGTGGGGTTTAGAGCTTATTCTTTTACCCGCGTTGGTAATTTAGGCTTGTTTGTACTCTTCATTCACGACATGGCAGATGCTTCAAAATGGCAATGTCAGCTCTGTTTTTAGCTAGAACACGCTAAAAAAAACACCTAGAAAACCTTCAATTCCTACCGATTTTTGCATGCTTCGTGTATAACCCCCTTGGGGATATACACGAGTGCAATTGACGTTAGTCGCCGATTTGGGGGGTTATATACGAGGGGGTTATACACGAAGGGGGTTATACACGAGTCATTACAGTGCTAGGTTGCATGCAAGTTACTACGCGATTCATGACGCAGCATAATAAGTTGGTATTCGCAGGTGAACAATACTTTATTAATTATGCGTCTCTTTTTTTCTAAGCTTGTTGAAATCTGATCTCTTCACCACACCGAAGGACGGATTTGGCAATCCGATCGCCATTTTCCGGCTAATCAAGGAGACGGTGAGGGGCGAAATCTTCGAGAAAATGCAACATTCTCCCGCTGACGGTAATGAGTTTCAGGCTGTTTCTCCTTATCATTGCACAAAAATGTAGCGTTAAGCTTGCATACAGTACTGTATCGTACGCAATACGTATGGTACATAATCACATGCATATTATTTCCGGACGTAAAAGTACTCCAATATTTTCATGTGTAGAAACAGTATGTTATATTTTCAGCACATTTTGTGCCGATTTTCTTGGCGTTGCAGATATTTTGAAGGATTTCAACCTTCCGGATTACTGGGACTTCGAGAAAGCCGGAATGTCAGTCGTGAAGATGGCAGAGAAGAAGAAGCTGAATCCGAAGCAACTGGCAGATGCGGCTCCGGACTTGCCTCTCACATGTACTACTGTGCAGCGTGCATATCTTCAGTTGTCATCAACGGAAATGGACGGCGCTGGAATCGTTTGAATTCATCCGCGCCCCGACGCTGCTCTCTCGCCCGCGCTCATGAGCCCTGTGTGAATTCTTACAGTTCCAGGTGGTCCCGTTTCCCGTACAGTTGGCATCACTAACCGCCTTATAATGCTTTTGCTTATCTCGATCGGCCCGTGTCCTCCATCACCTGCAACTGTTTTCAGATGAAGAATGCTTTCACGTCGGACGAATGGCCTATAACGCCAAAGACTACTACAACGCCGCCATTTGGATGGCAGAAACCTGGGAGAGAATGAAGGGCCACGAAAAAGAGTTGACGTCCAAAGACAAGGTTCCAGTGCTGGACTACTGGAGCTACTCTCTTTATCAGGAAGGAAACGTGCAGAGAGCCTGGTGGCTAACCAAGCAAATAATGGAACTTGGTAAATCAACTCTCGTGCGTGATGCCTTACCTGAGTTGTGTAACTTTAGTGCTGCCTTTTATGCGATACACAAAAAGGCAAGAATGCGGAAGTCTAGGGTATGTGTCACGTGAGGGCTCTTTTAGATCCGGAGAACAAAAGATTCGAGGAAAATCTTCCTTTCTACGAGACAGAAATGAAAGAGAAAAAGCTCAAGTTTCCAAAATCAGAAAAAGATCTGCCCATTATCAAGTATTTGAGCAAAGAGGAAGAAAAGAAGAGCAAGGAGAAGAAACAGAAAGGCAAGAAGAAAGAACTGTAGCGTATGTATGGCAGGCAACTGTGTACGTGTAGCTGTGGAAAAGCTGTACGGGATGATTATGAAAGAAGTGTGTAGGTTTAGGATGTCATTTGATCTTGGTTGACAATTATGTTACCATAGGTAGGTACTGTACGTACATACGTAAGCAGTTGTTGAAGTTGTGCCAAATGCTAAGTAATGAGCCAAAAAATAGCCGCTTAATTTATGTGCAAATAAGTTGATTGAATGCTACATACTGAATTTCTTGGAATACCAATTTATATCCTGTAGGTGCAGCCGCCGTCGCAGGCATACAGACAATACTCGATGGTGCGTACTGTATTGTACAGAATGTACGTACACGCCGATGTGTGCATGTGTACAGTATGCATGCTGTACTGTACACTTACGTCCATGAAACTAAACGGAAGGAAACTTGTTTCTTTCGTGGAAAATTGATAATCACACTTTCTCTGTGTCGGATCCAACTCCGATTTAGAGACGCCACGCCGCCCCATCCATCTTTGACGTCAAAATCGCCTTCCCATTTTCGCCCCGACTACTCTCCATTGGACGAAGGAAAGTCAACGAGGTTGACATTGGAGAAATGACTTCGGCCCCGCATAACATATACACACACATCCTTCGTTGTGCGGTTGTGCACATACAAATACACAGGTAGTATCACCGTCCATGTACGTTACATACATACGTTCCATACCTTCGTTCGATCGGCCCATACAGAACAACGATATTTCACAACTTTTTGCGTCGATCCGCAGACACGGCCAAAGTTACTCAGAATATTGCGTATTGTACGTACACACAAGTACAGTGCCACATTTGAGATTTGTTACGGCGTGTAGGGTGCGGATACAGTCAGTTTTGCGATTATACAATCAACCTGCGCTGTTCCTCTACAAGTACACTGTTCGTTCAGGGATATTCCCTGTGATGAAAACTCTAATCAAGTCGAGATTTTCTGCAGATGGTGTGAAATAAGAGGGCGACTATTGCATTATCAATAGGGTCGTACATTATTTGATTGAACCAACGGTGGAAGTGTGCAAGAAGAATAATGAGTGCCAAGCTAGCGGCAGGATTGGTTCTTCTATTTGGCCTATGGATCTTGATCAGAGCGGATGAAGAAAAATCAAAAGCAACGAAAGAAAACGCTTCGTCAAATGAGGAGCAGGGTGACGACGAAACGGATGATGAAGATGAAGCTGCCACCGAAGAGCAGGTACGTACCTATAGGTGATGTCTCATTTTGTCTATCTTAAAAAAAGATAAAAAAGTTGTTTGCGATCTTCAGGTAGAAGAGCTCAAACGTTTACTCGAGCTTGAAGGCAAACTTTCCGACAAAATCAATGAATATTGCGACGCAGAGATCAATCGATTGAAAAAGCTAAAACAGTGAGTGCTGTATTTTGATATGATTGATCAAAAACGGATGTGAGTATTGCAACTTGCGATCTGTTTCTTTTCAAGGATGGCCAAAGACACGAAGGAAGCTCCAAAAGATCTAATCAATAATCCGATCAGCGTTTACTTGCTGGTAAAACGCACGCTTAATTCGGAATTATTGAAAACCATACGCCAAAACCCGGCCGAAGGTGTGCAAAGAAAAATATCGCGATGATTGCGTGGTAATGCTTTCTTTGGCTTACTCCTATATTATGTTCTGTTCTATTCTGAGTTTTAGATGTGATGAATGAACTAACAGAGTTGTTGCCAAATGACAGGGAGCTTGAGGCAGCTGGCTTGGAATTACTGGAGTTACAAGATGAGAAAAACCTCAACACAAAGGATATGGCAAATGGTGACATTCCAGGCTCACCAAGCACTCGTCCATTGACAGGTACGTAGGTTAGGTACATACATACATACTACATAACTAGGTATATGTACTAGGTTAGGTACCTCTGCTTTGCTCCTAGCCGCCTAGGTACTAACTAGTCCCTTTGATTTCGAATCTTTTCTAGTTGACGAATGCTATCATTTGGGTCGGATAGCGTACAATAATGGCGACTACTATCACGCGTCCCTCTGGATGGATGAAACGTACGAACGGCAGAAGCTGAAGAAAAAGCTTGAACCAAAAGAGTACGTCCCAGTGCTGGACTACCTGGCTTTTTCTCTGTACAAGCAGGACAACGTCCAACGGGCTTGGTGGATCACAAAGAAACTGTTGGAAATCGGTAGGCACAGCGTGTAATAGCAAGGATGTATGAGTAAGAATAGTCCGCTGCATGGCCCGCGCAGATCGATCCCTGTCTGGAAACGTCATCATAGAAATAATCGAACGATACAATAATATACGATTGTATATATCAATGATGGATCACGTACATTGATATATACGATCGTACATTTATATGTTCAATTATTATTACATACGATCATGTATTGTCATGTAGTGATCCATCATTGATATACAGAGTGTCTCATAATAAACCGTCCACCTTTCCGTGCATGTAACTCTGGAACCACATCTTAGATTTTTATGCGGTTTTTTTGTATTTTGTAGCCAAGGCTTCAACAAGTAAGTATACAAAATTTCAACTATGTGGTTCACATACTTCGGAGACTACGACGGTTTGAATCTCGAAGCTCAAAATCGACGTTTTCCTTCACTATGGAGAAAATATCGGTTCTAGTTTTTCAAGATACCCTGTTTCATGCGTTTGCTATGCTGGCCCTGGGGATAATGCATGCGACACACATTTCCTAGCATTTTTAGTCATCTTTCTTCATTACGAGGCTAATTTTATTACGACTCATGCACAGAATTACCCCTAAATCGGCACTAGCAGTTCGAAAAGCCTTGTTTTTGACCGCTTGAGGAAAAAGGTGTTTGAGCAGCTTCCACTGGGCCTAGGAAGCTAAAATTTTGTACACATCTCAGTTGAAGCCTTTCCTGCAAAATACAAAAAAAACCCATTAAAATCTATGATGTGGTTCCAGAGTTACATGCACGGGAAGGTGGACGGTTTTTTATGAGACACCCTGTATACATACGATCGTACATTTATATTGATCGAATATTGTATCGCTCGATTATTTCTACGATGACGTTTCCAGACAGGGATCGATCTGCGCGGGCCATGCAGCGGACTATTCTTACTCATATATCCTTGGTATTAATAGTAGAGAAAATCGCCAGCAAGACAAGACAATCTCTTTTGAAAGCCATGCCTTGATCGTTTTCAGATCCCGAAAACACAAGGGCAACGTCAAATTTGAAATTTTACGAAGACGAAATCAAGGAGGCTAATCAGAAGATACCAAAGTCGGAAGACGACCTCCCACCAATCAAATATGACAAGCCAGGCGAAGTATTGGACGTGTGAAAACATGAGACTTATCGAAACCAAGCAATACTGACAGCCGACTGTCCAAAACGAAAGTCATGAATATCGCGATCGCCCATGGCTCAAAGCAGTGCAGTTTCTAGGATATGAAATTGTTGTTGATTCATAGCATGACGCGTGACGCCACGTATCAAATGCTGTGTTGTCTCATCAGCTCTGCTAATTTTGTTGGCTTTTGTGGTAACTATAGGGTAATATGATTTTACTTGCACATACACAGGGGTATACGGTGGCCTAAAATTTTTGGGGCGTAAAATTTAGGAGAGCCAATCGGGGGGTGTGGGGGGCGGAGCCCCCCCAAAACGTGGGTCTGGGGGGGGACGCCCCCAGCGGGGGGTCCGGGGGGCAGCGCCCCCGGGAAAATTTTTTTACTTATTGGACCAAAAAATGATGCTTTTTCCGAGCTTCTGAGGCCATTTTCGCCACGTGTATTTATTGGCTAAAATGTCATTTGGGATGGATATTGGATGGCACCGAACAACTGTAGGTAAATTTTAGTCGTAGAGTGACCCCACATAACGACCTCCTGGCTCCTACTATCGCTGTCACACACAACTAATGCCATAAATCGCCTTTCACCCAGTTTTGACATCATTACAAGCTCAGAGAATTATTTTTCCGCGAAGGTGGCGTGAAAATTTTACGCCCCTAGCCGCCCAAGTTTGGGGCGTAGAAGCATGAACTGGGGCGTAATACCGCCGCAACTTACCATGACCGTATACCCCTGCATACAGTGTATATGTATCGTGTTTTCAAGAATCGACAGAGCAAACACTTCCTCCACCAAGGATGTGCGCATTTGTGGCAAAGTTAGAAAAGCGGAGTTAACAGCTGGTGCTTTTCAAACGCACAAAATATGAAACTCTTTCGTTTTCCGCCATATCCCCCTTTAACCAGCATCCCAGTGGCCGAGAAATACGGCCGTCGGAATTATTTGGTCGCAAACGCCATGCTGACAGTACTCGCAGGTGTACTTAGCGGGCTCGCGAAAACCGCGCGCCTTCCCGAACTTTTACTCGCGGGTCGATTCATCTTCGGTCTCAGTAACACCAATGGTATAAACTTGGCCATCATGTATCTGACGGAAATTGTGCCTGTGAGTCTGTGGGGAGCTTCCGGAGCAACAGTCACCGTCGCCATGCCTGTGCTGACACCCTCTCCTACAGTGGATTTATTATGAAGGCCGTGCGGAGGTTCTGAAAACTGTTAGGGTGAATATTACATTAGATTAGGTTTGCATTAGTTTGCATCTATTACATAGATTATTACATATAGATTTGCTGCGCGCAAATTTTTGCTTCGCCTAAGCGGTGCTTTTTCGGCCATATGGTACAGTGAATTTGCGAGGAATTGCCTTCTGCAAAAATGAACAAAGTTTTAGTCTGTTACGTACATAGCGTAATTAGGGTCGTAGGTATTGTGTCGTTCAAATAAATCCATTGTACTTGCTGAGCCAACCGACGATTTTGGGTGACGAGGCGCACTGGCCTTTGCTGGTGGCGATTCCGGCGATTCCCGCCCTCCTTCTCGCCTGCTGTCCGCCCTTTTTTCCGAGATCGCCTCGATTCCTACTGATCACCTTGCAGCGACCGGAAGACGCGAGGAAATCCGCCGAATTTTTTGTCTAAATTTGCTGCTTCGGCTGAATTGGAGAGAATGAAAAAGGAAGCGACAGAGATACAACACGTAAGCAAAAAGGTTTACTACGTATGTACTCGCTAAAAAATATTGGAACTTTCAAAGTACCTAGAATGCTAAAATATTGGAACATATTTCCCAATATATCAGCACAAAACTTCTAATTTTTATTTTGTCTATTATATTAGCTCAAAACTTCTAAAATATTGGAAGTCACATTGGAACAAATTTTTTCAAATCATAATCATGCTAATGTATTTGGAGAAATTGTTCTAAATTATTAGCCACCAGTTGGCGGGAAATTTCAATTCGAAACTGACGCTTAGCTGAACCTAAATCTTTATCCTATGAAGTGCACTGAAGGAATTTCTAAGCGCTCTGCCATATTTGCTCTCTGAAATTTCTCCAATCCCACAATGAGTTGTCCCATGGCTGTGCTGATAATGACCATTCACCCTATTGGCATAAATTGCTTTAAAACCTGCCACGCGCATCTGCCATTCAAAGGGATATGAATTCAAATTGCACTCCCTTCGTCCCTCGATTTGGAAATGTCTCCACTTGCATCCAACGTATCAAAATATAGTGATGACTTGTCCATGCTGATCGACAACCACCAGAGACCCCCCCCATGTTGTAGGTAACCACCACCAGAGACCCAATGACTGCCTGCGCTGCGCTGCCTTTTCTGCCATGTATGGTGAAACTTGCGCTGTGCCTTTTGGTTCTCTACCATTAGAACTCACCAAGCTCTTTTCACATCATCTTGGGCCATCATAACTGAATGCCATCCTTTCCATTCCTGGTCCAAGCTTTGTTCATGTTTTTGTTTTGTTGTTTTGTTGTGTTTGGGTGCGGGAGAGATGGCTGGCTTGGAGATGTGCGGCTTGTGTGATGGTGTCTGAGAGCTTGCGTCTTATGAGGACGGAGCTCGTGGCGGAGAGCTCTTGGGTGGTGGTTCTCGACTGGGGGTCTCTGGTGGTTGTTCGCTGGACTGCGTCGGCTATTTTTGATCGTTGGATGAGTGGCTGCGAGGGACGAAGGGAGTGATTTGATTCATATCTTTTGAATGGCAGACTCCTTTTTAAGATTTATGCATGGCAAATGGTCTTATCCGCACATGGGACAACTAGGTTGTGGGTAAAACTAGGAGAGGCAGAGCGCTTGGCTCGTGGCTTTTATAGGATAAAACTACCTAGCGGTTTGCAATTGTTCCGCAGACTGGTGGCTAATATTAAAATTTATCTCAATAACAAATTGGCCGTGATATGCAAATTTAAAAAAAATTTGTTCAATGTGACTTCCGATATTTTAGAAAAAGTTTTGACTAATATAGATAAATGAAAATTAAAAGTTTTTTTGCTCCTGATATATTGGGAAATATGTTCAATATTTTTAGCATTCTAGTTGAAAATTCCATTTTAGCGAGGTCATACATCGTCCTTTTTGCTTTGCGTATTGTATCTCTGTCGCTTATTTTGGTCTCTATAAGCCGAAGCAGCAAATTTAGAAAAAAACTAGGCGGGATTCCTCGCGTCGGTGCAAGGTGATCAGTAGATCGAGGGATAGGGCGAGCGGCAGGGGGAGGGGCGGGGCGGCGAAGTCGGCACCCCCCTCGTCGCGTCTCGCGCAATTTTATTTGAAGAACACTAGAGACCTATTGCGCGCTATGTTGTTAAGATAATTTTGTTTTTTTGCCGGAAGGCAATTCCTCAATTGCTGGGGGGTAAGCCAAGGTGCGAAAAAGAGCTAGGGAAGAAAAATTTGCGCGCAGCAGAAATCGTATGTAAGAGCAGGTAATAGGACTAATGAAACTAACCTAATGTAATAATCTCACCCTAACAGTTTCAGAACCTCCGACGGCCTTATAGCATGTGGAGGGTGTCAGAGCATGGAGGTGATGTTGTGAGAGGCTTGTCCCCACAGACTCACAGGCACAATTTCCGTCAGATACATGATGGCCAAGTTATACCATTGGTGTTACTGAGACCGAAGAGAATCGACCCCGCGAGTAAAGTTCGGGAAGGCGCGCGGTTTTCGCGAGCCCGCTGCACCTGCGATACTGTCAGCATGGCGTTTGCGACCAAATAACCGACGGCCGTATTTCTCGGCCACTGGGATGCTGGTTAAAGGGGGATATGGCGGAAAAGAAAGAGTTTCATATTTTGTGCGTTTGAAAAGCACCAGCTGTTAACTCCGCTTTTCTAACTTTGCCACAATGCGCATCCTTGGTGGAGGAAGTGTTTGCCTCTGTCGATTCTTGAAAACACGATACATATACACTTGTATGGGTGGTTGTGCGGTCATGGTGAGGGGGGTAGCCCCAGCACTCTACGCCCCAAACTTGGCGGCTAGGGGCGTAAAATTTTCACCCCACCTTCGCGGAAAAATAATTCTCTGAGCTTGTATGATGTCAAAATTGGTGAAAGATTTTGGCATTAATTTGTGTGGCGAGAGTAGAGCTAGAAGGGTCATGTGTGGGGCACTACGATATCGGTTGTTCGGTTATCATCTCATCCCAAATGACATTTTAGCCAATAAATACTTCGTGGCGAAAATGCAAAAAAAATCTAAAAAAGCATATTTTTGGTCCAATAAGTAAAAAAAATTTCCCGGGGAGCGCCGCCCCCCGGACCCCCGCTGGGGGCTCCCGCCCCCCAGACCCCTGTTATTGGGGGGGGGGGCTCCGCCCCCCAAACCCCCCGATTGGCTCTCCTAAATTTTACGCCCCAAAAATTTTAGGCCACCGTATACCCCTGTGTATGTGCAAGTAAAATCATATTACCCTATAGTTACCACAAAAGCCAACAAAATTAGCAGAGCTGATGAGACAACACAGCATTTGATACGTGGCGTCACGCGTCATGCTATGAATCAACAACAATTTCATATCCTAGAAACTGCACTGCTTTGAGCCATGGGCGATCGCGATATTCATGACTTTCGTTTTGGACAGTCGGCTGTCAGTATTGCTTGGTTTCGATAAGTCTCATGTTTTCACACGTCCAATACTTCGCCTGGCTTGTCATATTTGATTGGTGGGAGGTCGTCTTCCGACTTTGGTATCTTCTGATTAGCCTCCTTGATTTCGTCTTCGTAAAATTTAAAATTTGACGTTGCCCTTGTGTTTTCGGGATCTGAAAACGATCAAGGCATGGCTTTCAAAAGAGATTGTCTTGTCTTGCTGGCGATTTTCTCTACTATTAATACCAAGGATATATGAGTAAGAATAGTCCGCTGCATGGCCCGCGCAGATCGATCCCTGTCTGGAAACGTCATCGTAGAAATAATCGAGCGATACAATATTCGATCAATATAAATGTACGATCGTATGTATACAGGGTGTCTCATAAAAAACCGTCCACCTTCCCGTGCATGTAACTCTGGAACCACATCATAGATTTTAATGGGTTTTTTTTGTATTTTGCAGGAAAGGCTTCAACTGAGATGTGTACAAAATTTTAGCTTCCTAGGCCCAGTGGAAGCTGCTCAAACACCTTTTTCCTCAAGCGGTCAAAAACAAGGCTTTTCGAACTGCTAGTGCCGATTTAGGGGTAATTCTGTGCATGAGTCGTAATAAAATTAGCCTCGTAATGAAGAAAGATGACTAAAAATGCTAGGAAATGTGTGTCGCATGCATTATCCCCAGGGCCAGCATAGCAAACGCATGAAACAGGGTATCTTGAAAAACTAGAACCGATATTTTCTCCATAGTGAAGGAAAACGTCGATTTTGAGCTTCGAGATTCAAACCGTCGTAGTCTCCGAAGTATGTGAACCACATAGTTGAAATTTTGTATACTTACTTGTTGAAGCCTTGGCTACAAAATACAAAAAAACCGCATAAAAATCTAAGATGTGGTTCCAGAGTTACATGCACGGAAAGGTGGACGGTTTATTATGAGACACTCTGTATATCAATGATGGATCACTACATGACAATACATGATCGTATGTAATAATAATTGAACATATAAATGTACGATCGTATATATCAATGTACGTGATCCATCATTGATATATACAATCGTATATTATTGTATCGTTCGATTATTTCTATGATGACGTTTCCAGACAGGGATCGATCTGCGCGGGCCATGCAGCGGACTATTCTTACTCATACATCCTTGCTATTACACGCTGTGCCTACCGATTTCCAACAGTTTCTTTGTGATCCACCAAGCCCGTTGGACGTTGTCCTGCTTGTACAGAGAAAAAGCCAGGTAGTCCAGCACTGGGACGTACTCTTTTGGTTCAAGCTTTTTCTTCAGCTTCTGCCGTTCGTACGTTTCATCCATCCAGAGGGACGCGTGATAGTAGTCGCCATTATTGTACGCTATCCGACCCAAATGATAGCATTCGTCAACTAGAAAAGATTCGAAATCAAAGGGACTAGTTAGTACCTAGGCGGCTAGGAGCAAAGCAGAGGTACCTAACCTAGTACATATACCTAGTTATGTAGTATGTATGTATGTACCTAACCTACGTACCTGTCAATGGACGAGTGCTTGGTGAGCCTGGAATGTCACCATTTGCCATATCCTTTGTGTTGAGGTTTTTCTCATCTTGTAACTCCAGTAATTCCAAGCCAGCTGCCTCAAGCTCCCTGTCATTTGGCAACAACTCTGTTAGTTCATTCATCACATCTAAAACTCAGAATAGAACAGAACATAATATAGGAGTAAGCCAAAGAAAGCATTACCACGCAATCATCGCGATATTTTTCTTTGCACACCTTCGGCCGGGTTTTGGCGTATGGTTTTCAATAATTCCGAATTAAGCGTGCGTTTTACCAGCAAGTAAACGCTGATCGGATTATTGATTAGATCTTTTGGAGCTTCCTTCGTGTCTTTGGCCATCCTTGAAAAGAAACAGATCGCAAGTTGCAATACTCACATCCGTTTTTGATCAATCATATCAAAATACAGCACTCACTGTTTTAGCTTTTTCAATCGATTGATCTCTGCGTCGCAATATTCATTGATTTTGTCGGAAAGTTTGCCTTCAAGCTCGAGTAAACGTTTGAGCTCTTCTACCTGAAGATCGCAAACAACTTTTTTATCTTTTTTTAAGATAGACAAAATGAGACATCACCTATAGGTACGTACCTGCTCTTCGGTGGCAGCTTCATCTTCATCATCCGTTTCGTCGCCACCCTGTTCCTCATTTGACGAAGCGTTTTCTTTCGTTGCTTTTGATTTTTCTTCATCCGTTCTGATCAAGATCCATAGGCCAAATAGAAGAACCAATCCTGCCGCTAACTTGGCACTCATTATTCTTTCTTGCACACTTCCACCGTTGGTTCAATCAAATAATGTACGACCCTATTGTTTTATAATGCAATAGTCGCCCTCTTATTTCACACCTATCTGCAGAAAAACTACACTTGATTTAGAGTTTTCATCACAGGGAATATCCCTGAACGAACAGTGTACTTGTAGAGGAACAGCGCAGGTTGATTGTATAATCGCAAAACTGACTGTATCCGCACCCTACACGCCGTAACAAATCTCAAATGTGGCACTGTACTTGTGTGTACGTACAATACGCAATATTCTGAGTAACTTTGGCCGTGTCTGCGGATCGACGCAAAAAGTTGTGAAATATCGTTGTTCTAGTGGGCCGATCGAACGAAGGTATGGAACGTATGTATGTAACGTACATGGACGGTGATACTACCTGTGTATTTGTATGTGCACAACCGCACAACGAAGGAGGTGTGTGTATATGTTATGCGGGGCCGAAGTCGTTTCTCCAATGTCAACCTCGTTGACTTTCCTTCGTCCAATGGAGAGTAGTCGGGGCAAAAATGGGAAGGCGATTTTGACGTCAAAGATGGATGGGGCGGCGTGGCGTCTCAAAATGAGAATTTGTATCCGACACAGAGAAAGTGTGATCTTATCGATTTTCCACCAAGAGAAACAAGTTTCCTTCCGTTTAGTTTCATGGACGTAAGTGTACAGTACAGCATGCATACTGTACACATGCACACATCGGCGTGTACGTACATTCTGTACAATACAGTACGCACCATCGAGTATTGTCTGTATGCCTGCGACGGCGGCTGCACCTACAGGATATAAATTGGTATTCCAAGAAATTCAGTATGTAGCATTCAATCAACTTATTTGCACATAAATTAAGCGGCTATTTTTTGGCTCATTACTTAGCATTTGGCACAACTTCAACAACTGCTTACGTATGTACGTACAGTACCCTACCTATGGTAACATAATTGTCAACCAAGATCAAATGACATCCTAAACCTACACACTTCTTTCATAATCATCCCGTACAGCTTTTCCACAGCTACACGTACACAGTTGCCTGCCATACATACGCTACAGTTCTTTCTTCTTGCCTTTCTGTTTCTTCTCCTTGCTCTTCTTTTCTTCCTCTTTGCTCAAATACTTGATAATGGGCAGATCTTTTTCTGATTTTGGAAACTTGAGCTTTTTCTCTTTCATTTCTGTCTCGTAGAAAGGAAGATTTTCCTCGAATCTTTTGTTCTCCGGATCTAAAAGAGCCCTCACGTGACACATACCCTAGACTTCCGCATTCTTGCCTTTTTGTGTATCGCATAAAAGGCAGCACTAAAGTTACACAACTCAGGTAAGGCATCACGCACGAGAGTTGATTTACCAAGTTCCATTATTTGCTTTGTTAGCCACCAGGCTCTCTGCACGTTTCCTTCCCTATAAAGAGAGTAGCTCCAGTAGTCCAGCACTGGAACCTTGTCTTTGGACGTCAACTCTTTTTCGTGGCCCTTCATTCTCTCCCAGGTTTCTGCCATCCAAATGGCGGCGTTGTAGTAGTCTTTGGCGTTATAGGCCATTCGTCCGACGTGAAAGCATTCTTCATCTGAAAACAGTTGCAGGTGATGGAGGACACGGGCCGATCGAGATAAGCAAAAGCATTATAAGGCGGTTAGTGATGCCAACTGTACGGGAAACGGGACCACCTGGAACTGTAAGAATTCACACAGGGCTCATGAGCGCGGGCGAGAGAGCAGCGTCGGGGCGCGGATGAATTCAAACGATTCCAGCGCCGTCCATTTCCGTTGATGACAACTGAAGATATGCACGCTGCACAGTAGTACATGTGAGAGGCAAGTCCGGAGCCGCATCTGCCAGTTGCTTCGGATTCAGCTTCTTCTTCTCTGCCATCTTCACGACTGACATTCCGGCTTTCTCGAAGTCCCAGTAATCCGGAAGGTTGAAATCCTTCAAAATATCTGCAACGCCAAGAAAATCGGCACAAAATGTGCTGAAAAATATAACATACTGTTTCTACACATGAAAATATTGGAGTACTTTTACGTCCGGAAATAATATGCATGTGATTATGTACCATACGTATTGCGTACTATAGCAGTACTGTATGCAAGCTTAACGCTACATTTTTGTGCAATGATAAGGAGAAACAGCCTGAAACTCATTACCGTCAGCGGGAATAAATTTTGCATTTTCTCGAAGATTTCGCCCCTCACCGTCTCCTTGATTAGCCGGAAAATGGTGATTCGGATTGCCAAATCTGTCTTTGGGTGTGGTGAAGAGATCAGATTTCAACAAGCTTAGAAAAAAGAGACGCATAAATTAATAAAGTATTGTTCACCTGCGAGTACCAACTCATCACGCTGCGTCATGAATCGCGTAGTAACTTGCATGCAACCTAGCACTGTAATGACTCGTGTATAACCCCCTTCGTGTATAACCCCCTCGTATATAACCCCCCAAATCGGCGACTAACGTCAATTGCCGTTATATCCCCAAGGGGGTTATACTCGAAGCATGCAAAAATCGGTAGGAATTGAAGGTTTTCTAGGTGTTTTTTTTAGCGTGTTGTAGCTAAAAACAGAGCTGACATTGCCTTGTCGGCATTTTGAAGCATCTGCCATGTCGTGAATGAAGAGTACAAACAAGCCTAAATTACCAACGCGGGTAAAAGAATAAGCTCTAAACCCCACTTTTGATAAATGCACTCGTGTATAACCCCCTTCGTGTATAACCCCCTATCGTATATAACCCCCCAAATTGGCCACTACATTTTTTTGACAACCCGGACAACCCGGAATATTTTTTGACAACTATTTTTTGGGTTATACACGAATCATTACAGTATTTGCTTACTGTTTGATGGTAGCTAATCTCTCTTCTTCCACCCGCAGGTAATCTTGTATTTTCTCTTTCAACTTCGTTTGCGCCCCTAGCAGTTGTTTCGCTTCTTTGGCGCCGAACTTTTGTCGCTTTTTCTCACCTCCGCCATCTTTGCCGCCTTGTTCTGCTGATGACACAAAAGCAACTACTATGGAGAAGCACAATAGTATAGTACGGTAGGAAGCCCACAGCTTCATCGTTTCTGTTGTTGGGATCGGATGCAGATGATATTACACAGCGTCTTCGTAGCGCGGCGGCTTAAAAGTTGTTGCTCTTCTACTCAACTGACTCAGGATAAACCTGTATCGGAACTGTACCTAAGTATACTTACTGTAGTAAAATATTGTCCACTCCAGTCAGTCCACGTCGTCACTAGTATTATTATTATTATTCGTCTTATATTTCGCCAATGCATACGAGAACGGGAGTTCAAGAACCTTTTTCTTGCGCGATTGTACGTATGTGTAAAATTCTGCCGAAAATCTGTACGTATGCAACTACGTATGAAGATCCTGCGCGCATGCATGGATGCGGGGGCGATTTCTTGAAAATCGGCATCTCTATTTACCTTCCACGATTTACGTACTGAGCCTAATTTTCTGCACGTACGACATATACATAGAAGGTGTCAGTACCAATAGCGAAATCTCTCTAGTTTACAATAGTATACATCGTACGGTATGTATGTACAGTTTGTGGGTACTAAAGTACAGGATTAAACCGAACACCTTGGGAAGATTTTCATGCGGTTTTTTTTTCAGTATTAGTAGCCAAGGATCTACCAAGTTGAAGCCTTGGCTAGACAACGTACCAAATGAAACTGTAACTCCTATTCTAACTTATGGTTCCAGAGTTACATGAACGGAAATTTGTTCAGTTTCTTATGAGACACTCTGTATCTGAATATTATCGGATCGCACACCGTCCCGAATACGCTACCGTATTTACCGGTGCATAGCCCCATGGGGGTATGCAAAAATTGAGAGGTCCCATATGGGGTATGCATAGGGGGTTATGCATTGGGGGGGATTATGCATTCGGCATCTTTTTTAATGTCTTCGAGAGGTGAGAGGGCATATTTTTTAGGTCAAAAGCACGTGTAGGGCATAATTGAGGCTCAAAACAGCGTTATTCTTTAGTATATACCCCCAAGCAGGCTTATAGGCATCTTAGCTTGGTGTGGGAGCGGTGATGGGTACTGCATGACCAGCTTACATAGGTAGGTTCAGGTACTGTACTGTACATAATGGGGGTATGCATAGGGGGGGGGGGTTATGCATTGGGGATTCAAACGTTTTGCCAATATGGGGGTATGCATTGGGGGTTATGCATTGGGGGGAATCATGCAACGGTAAATACGGTATTATGCCTTGCCAGGCGTATGTACCGCTCGTGAATTTCATTTATGAAGCTTACTGAGCCAATATTCTTAATTGCTATATGGAAATTCGTATTTGGAAAATATTAGCATATGCTGCAGAGGTGCACTGTACATTATTAAACGTACACAGGTACGTATAAGATTCTTTATCTCCTAGCTAATAAGCCGAGACAGTAAAAAAGATACGTAACTTTTCAGAGAAAGAAGAGGACAAAGTTGACATCTGAGCGCTGAGCGCGCTCAAGCTGCTAATGTTTTTTATTCTTGTTGTGAATCTTCCTGTTCTCCCTTTTACAGGAAATAAAAGAACATTTTTTCAATATTACTAATCACAAGAATGAAACTCAGTGCAATCCAAGGGAAAGGTGAGGTGCATGAAAGCTCCGTCGCTAAGATTTGCGTGATTAGTGAGCAATTCTGAACAGGTTAGTAGTTTTATTGCGACTGCTATGAGGCGTTTATACATTGTCGCAGGGGGGCTGGAACTGAATCGCCACTTGAGCTTAAATTTGTCATCCCGTACAATTCTTCCACCCACCATTGTAGGCCTACTTTGTACAAATTGAAATTACTTACATCGCTTGGGGGGCACTGGCACATGCAGTTCTTCGTTACGACCGGGCGACCTGGCAGTTTTACACTGTAGCGTAGGCCGTAGATTAGGTATGGGTTGTGGAAACTGTAGATAGAAGCGTTAACGATGATGTGCGTCGACAATATTTGCGCACACACAGTCACGATAGGTGGGCGCGATAATAAATAATGAACGCAATTAGCAGTCTCATTTTACCTCACGCGGTGCAAGCAGAGCTTCCTCATTCCGCAAATCCACAGGCAGGTTTCGTTTTGTTCTCGTTCAGTAGGCTATTCAGCGGGAAAGCACGACTGCGTCGGTGCTCTACATACATAGTAAAGTACGTATCTGATTATCAACGTACGTACAGTTGTATCATATAAACATACGTACTCATGTACGTATGTAAATCATGTGCAGAACGTATATCTGCGTAACTGTTGCTATTTCTGTACATCACTGATACCCGCAATAAGCACTGCTGTTTATACGACGATCACCGCAGGAAGTCAGTAGGGGTGCGAGTCTAATATTGGAACAAAAACGCCACCGACACCGATTGCGCTTTTTGCAGCCCCCGCATCTACTCCTACGCGAACACAGCTACCTTCGTCTTTCTCTAGTGTGTTAAACTTCTCCAAAAATGCCGGTGATTGCTGGTCGCTCGCTGTCAGAAAGACAGCCACGTCGCCAACAGGGCGACCTTGTGGCCACAACCATGTTAACTTCTGCCATGTTAGGCAGTGGTGGTGAAAGCGGCAACGAGTTTGCTCCGCCGCCCACTAAGGAAACAGTTCGACCCGTCAGCGCCATTGGTCGATTGTTGTCAGTGGCCATTCCCCGTGCCGGAACAGAAGACGGTGCCGAAGAAACGACACCTAGCGGAGGCGGCGACTGCGAACACTTCCGACATGCCCGGGCACGCCGGGTCGCTACGGGCGATCGCAGACGTCGAATCGAACCTGGTCCTTTCACAAGCTTCTCGGCCCATGAGAGTACATGAACGACATCAGCTAATGGATCGTGGAGCCTCCCACTCCGAGGGCTCCTCTCCAGTACGGCTGAGGACGACATCCTGAAAAACGAAGACCGCGAACGAAACCGACCGCAAACGATACGACACGTGGCATTGACAATGGACGCGTCGGCACCGAAGGCAGCGTCCATTCGACGACAATGCCGAAGTCCGCAGCCCGTCAGAAGAGATCGCGTGCAGAGCGAGTTGCCGGTTTCGTCCACTATAGGTGCCTCACGGAGCCAAATGGCGCATGGCCCACTTTTTGACCGCAACTCCGCCCCTTGTGTGCCGGAACCAAATAAAAAGTCTCCGTCGCAGCAGGAGGATGAAATCGGCGCCAGACGACGATCGCGCTGCAACTCCGATTCCGGCCGTGATTCGCTGCGAAAGTGCAAACGTTCCTCCACTTGGGGTCAACGTCTATCGCGGAAGGTTGGTCGACCGGCGACTGCGTCGAAAAGTCGTCGACTGCGGATGACCGCAGTTGCCTGCTGATTCCGGTATTTCCATGAGCACCGGACACGAGCTGACTATCGGCTCAGTGGGTCCACTCACACCCGTGGAGCACATCTTTAGATCGCAGACTGTCATCGTTGTGGGTGCTCCAGGCGTGGGCAAATCGACGTTGGTTCAGCGCTTGCAAAACCTGGGCATCGGGAATCGGAGTCGGTAAGGAAAGCAGCTGCAACTTGAATTTTTTTGTTTTGTCACAGTATACATGGTACTGTATGTACTGTAGGTAACGTACTGTAATACGTACGCTGCATGTACCCTTCGTTAATGTATTTTTATTTTTTGTTCTAATGGCTATTTTGTGTTGCCTTTTTATAGACAACCAATCCCAGTTTCTACGCGCCAATACATCCGGTGTAATTTTCGTTGAGGTGGATTGCAAAAAAGGTATTACGATTATATATTGATCCTGTACCTTTCTGTACATATATCTTCCTTATTCATACGACCGTGTAGCGTGTACGTACGTACAATACGAGCAAAATCGAAACTGCGCGAGTTGTAGGATGATCTTTGGCACTCGCTCAGTGCCTCTGCCTACTTGATCGTCTTCTCACTGACTGATACTGCAGTTTTCGTACCAGGCTGTGGATTGTTTGGCGTATTTGAAATGTCGGCGCCAAACCAACAGCAAACCGATGTTCCTGATAGCGAACAAAGTGGACGACGTAGACCAAAAGAAAGCAGCGAAACTCATCGCACGTACGTACGGATAGTAGCACCAGGTAGTTATGTCGCATGCAGTTTACACATACATAATGTGTGTGTACTCACTCTGCACATACATACACGTAGTGTGTCAAAGCAAGGTAGCCTTTGCGTGTGCGTAATATGTAATATTATGGCCTTTAAAGGCGCCAATGAACCGGCGAAAACGTACCAAACTCAACTGATACGAACCTCGGCCCTACGCAACGAAAACGTGAGAATCTCGCGATCATGCTCAACGCGGAGCTACAGTACTCTGCCGCTGCGTCCCCTTCTCTCTCCTCTCCCAACGCCTGTGCCTGTACCACATGTCTACAACGAGGATTTTTCAGTTTTTCGAAGAGCAACAAGAGACATCGACATCACCATGTGGCAGCAGCTAACAAAAGTCTAACCAAATCGCCACACCAACGACAAGAATCTGCCTAGTGTTAGGGCCACAACGAGAAGGAGTAAATTGCAGCCTCAAAGAACTGCAGGTGTAAAGCTGATTTGCTCGGCAGACGACGACGATCACGCTCCTGCGAAGCGCCATGCTGTTGACAACCAATATGGAGCGCATTACCGTGGGACAGAGAAGCGACGGCACGAGAAAGACGTCCACCTAGGCGTGCCTTAACTCCGGAAATAAACTGCATACTGGACTGCAGGCAGTTGACAAAATGGTTGAACAGTCAAAATGGACCCATTATCGTCTAGGAAACGGACTTTCGTTGTTTCCACAGTAGATCTGAAGATCAAATAGAAAAATAGATATAGCCCAGCCGTTCAATCTCCTAGTTTGGATGGAAGGGAAAATATCCAATCGAGACGACGAACTAATAACTGCCTTGAACCTAAGCAACCTAACCTAATATTGCCTGTTTCCACAGAATTTCTTGTTGTCGCCCAACTTTCATCGTGGCCTGTGTGTACGTGCTACTTTTATGTTGGTATTGTGACGTCCACAATATGCAATAAAAGGGACCGCTTTTGCCTCTTGTCTTTATTGTTGTGAAGTATGAAGTGTGAACTTTACATGGTAAATAAGGACTCCTATAAATTAAGAGGACAAAAACCTGAATTAGGAGTACTTGAACAAATTCCTTGCCAAGTAAATACCTGAAATCCACCATAAACACAGCTAAACTGTAAGAGTAAACAACTTGCAATGCTGCACACTGACCTAATTTTCATCATAAAATCCAAAAATGGCATTTATTTCACAATATTTCTTCATTTTAGGATGTAAACAATGCAGTTTTCATCTTTCATACACAGAAGAAAGCATGCTTATCTATCTATATTTTTCAATTCTATACCTGCTATCTCGTCTTTCTACAAGCATACAACATCAAAATGATACCAACTCATCCTTATGCAGAATATCCATCACAGCCAGCATGGCCCTCACCAGTTTCTCCACTGTCAACCCTCAAATAATTACAAACATACATATTACATACACATACATAGGGTAGGGTACTGTGGGGAAACCCAGCCAGTGGGAAAATCTGGCCATCTAAGGTTCAGAAACAAACCAATAGACTTATTTAGTTATTCCTTTATTACGTATTTCTATCCCCCTAAATATAACCCCACACACACTCTAACTTTAACTTGCTGTCTCACTAGACAGCAATTCAAAGAGCATGTGTTTTTTTTTACATACATACATACATACATACATACATACATACATACATACATACATACATACATACATACATACATACATACATACATACATGTACAACTACATGCTGTAAAGCTTCAAATATAACCCCCTCAAATCAGCGACTAACGATTTTTATTCCCTGGGGGTTATACATGATGATGAAGCTTTACAGTGCATGCATAATACATCTGCCATAACTTTTATAGGAACCATTTTGACCACATTGCTGAACTTCCCCAGTGGTGTCTTGATCATGAAGCACAAGAAGGTGCTAGCTCCTTTGAACTTGCTGTCTCAGCAAGTGATGAATGCCAATGGGGTTATATTTAGGGGGACATACAAATACTGTATAAAGGGGAAATACACCCATAAATACAGTAGGCCCATTGGTTGCTGAGATATGCTGCCCTGAACCTTAGATGGCCAGATTTTCCCATGGCTGGGTTTCCCCACAGTACCCTACCCTATGTATGTATGTATGTTTGTACATTATTCCAGGGTTGACAGTGGAGAAACTGGTGAGGGCCATGCTGGCTGTGATGGATATTCTGCATGAGGATGAGTTGGTCATTTGATGTTGATGCTTGTAGAAAGACAGTAGCAGTATAGAATTGAAAGATATAGATAGATAAGCATGCTTTCTACTGTGTATGAAAGATGAAAACTGCATTGTTTACATCCTAAAATGAAGAAATATTGTGAAATAAATGCCATTTTTGAATTCTATGATGAAAATTAGGTCAGTGTGCAGCATTGCAAGTTGTTACTCTTACAGTTTAGCTGTGTTTATGGTGGATTTCAGGTATTTACTTGGCAAGGAATTTGTTCAAGTACTCCTAATTCAGGTTTTTGTCCTCTTAATTTATAGGAGTCCTTGATTTGCCATGTAAAGTTCACACTTCATACTTCACAACAATAAAGACAAGAGGCAAAAGCGGTCCTTTTATTGCACAATTGTGGACGTCACAATACCAACATAAAAGTAGCACGTACACACAGGCCACGATAAAAGTTGGGCGACAACAAGAAATTCTGTGGAAACAGGCAATATTAGGTTAGGTTGTTAGGTTCAAGGCAGTTATTAGTTCGTCGTCTCGATTCGATATTTCCTTCCATCCAAACTAGTAAATTGAACGGCTCGGCTTATCTATTTTTCTATTTGATCTTCAGATCTACTGTGGAAACAACGAAAGTCCGTTTCCTAACGATAATCGGTCCAGTTTGACTGTTCAACCATTTTGTCAACGTGTGCAGTGCAGTATGCAGTTAGTGCCGGAGTTAAGGCACCCTAGGTGACGTCTTTCTCGTGCCGTCGCTTCTCTGTCCGCGACGGTAACGCTCCATATTGGTTGTCAACAGCATGGCGTCTTCGCAGGAGCGTGATCGTCGTCGTCTGCCCCAGCAAATCAGCTTTACACCTGCAGTTCCTTGAGGCTGCAAATTGTATCCTTTCGTTGTGGCCCTAACACTAGCAGATTGCTGTCGTTGCAGTGGTGAATTCGTTAGACTTTTGTTAGCTGCTGCAGATGGTGATGTCGATGCCTCTTGTTGCTCTTCGAAAAACTGAAAAATCCTCGTTGTAGCACATGTGGTACAGGCACAGGCGTTAGGAGAGGAGAGAGAAGGGGACGCAGCGGCAGAGTACTGTAGCTCCGCGTTGAGCATGATCGCGAGATTCTCCACGTTTTCGTTGCGTAGGGCCGAGGTTCGTATCAGTTGAGTTTGGTAGGTTTTCGCCGGTCCATTGGCGCCTTTAAAGGCCATAATATTACATATTACGCACACGCAAAGGCTACTTTGCTTTGACACACTACGTGTATGTATGTGCAGAGTGAGTACACACACATTATGTACTGTGTAAACTGCATGCGACATAACTACCTGGTGCTTACTATCCGTACGTACGTGCGATGAGTTTCGCTGCTTTCTTTTGGTCTACGTCGTCGACTTTGTTCGCTATCAGGAACATCGGTTTGCTGTTGGTTTGGCGCCGACATTTCAAATACGCCAAACAATCCACAGCCTCGTACGAACTGCCGATATCAGTCAGTGAGAAGACGATCAAGTAGGCAGAGGCACTGAGCGAGTGCCAAAGATCATCCTACAACTCGCGCAGTTTCGATTTTGCTCATATTGTACGTACGTACACGCTACACGGTAGTATGAATAAGGAAGATATATGTACAGAAAGGTACAGGATCAATATATAATCGTAATACCTTTTTGCAATCCACCTCAACGAAAATTACACCGGATGTATTGGCGCGTAGAAACTGGGATTGGTTGTCTATAAAAAGGCAACACAAAATAGCCATTAGAACAAAAAATAAAAATACATTAACGAAGGGTACGTGCACCGTACGTATTACAGTACGTTACGTACAGTACATACAGTACCATGTATACTGTGACAAAACAAAAAAATTCAAGTTGCAGCTGTCTTCCTTACCGACTCCGATTCCGATGCCCAGGTTTTGCAAGCGCTGAACCAACGTCGATTTGCCCACGCCTGGAGCACCCACAACGATGACAGTCTGCGATCTAAAGATGTGCTCCACGGGTGTGAGTGGACCCAATGAGCCGATAGTCAGCTCGTGTCCGGTGCTCATGGAAATACCGGAATCAGCAGGCAACTGGCGGTCATCCGCAGTCGACGACTTTTTCGACACAGTCGCCAGTCGACCAACCTTCCGCGATAGACGCTGACCCCAAGTGGAGGAACGTTTGCACTTTCGCAGCGAATCACTACCGGAATCGGAGTTGCAGCGCGATCGTCGTCTGGCGCCGATTTCATCCTCCTGCTGCGACGGAGACTTTTTATTTGGTTCCGGCACACAAGGGGCGGAGTTGCGGTCAAAAAGTGGGCCATGCGCCATTTGGCTCCGTGACGCACTAGTAGTGGACGAAACCGGCAACTCGCTCTGCACGCGATCTCTTCTGACTGGCTGCGGACTTCGGCATTGTCGTCGAATGGACGCTGCCTTCGGTGCCGACGCGTCCATTGTCAATGCCACGTGTCGTATCGTTTGCGATCGTTTTCGTTCGCGGTCTTCGTTTTCGGATGTCGTCCTCAGCCGTACTGGAGAGGAGCCCTCGGAGTGGGAGGCTCCACGATCCATTAGCTGATGTCGTTCATGTACTCTCATGGCGAGAACTTTGTGAAAGGACCAGGTTCGATTCGACGTCTGCGATCGCCCGTAGCGACCCGGCGTGCCCGGGCACGTCGGAAGTGTTCCGCAGTCGCCGCCTCCGCTAGGTGTCGTTTCTTTCGCACCATCTTCTGTTCCGGCACGGGGAATGGCCACTGACAACAATCGACCAATGGCGCTGACGGGCCGAACTGTTTCCTTAGTGGGCGGCGGAGCAAACTCGTTGCCGCTTTCACCACCACTGCCTAACATGGCAGAAGCTAACATGGTTGTGGCCACAAGGTCGCCCTGTTGGCGACGTGGCTGTCTTTCTGACAGCGAGCGACCAGCAATCACCGGCATTTTTGGAGAAGTTTAACACACTAGAGAAAGACGAAGGTAGCTGTGTTCGCGTAGGAGTAGATGCGGGGGCTGCAAAAAGCGCAATCGGTGTCGGTGGCGTTTTTTTTCCAATATTAGACTCGCACCCCTACTGACTTCCTGCGGTGATCGTCGCATAAACAGCAGTGCTTATTGCGGGTATCAGTGATGTACAGAAATAGCAACAGTTACGCAGATATACGTTCTGCACGTATGTACATACGTACATGAGTACGTATGTTTATATGATACAACTGTACGTACGTTGATAATCAGATACGTACTTTACTATGTATGTAGAGCACCGACGCAGTCGTGCTTTCCCGGCGAATAGCCTACTGAACGAGAACAAAACGAAACCTGCCTGTGGATTTGCGGAATGAGGAAGCTCTGCTTGCACCGCGTGAGGTAAAATGAGACTGCTAATTGCGTTCATTATTTATTATCGCGCCCACCTATCGTGACTCTGTGTGTGCGCAAATATTGTCGACGCACATCATCGTTAACGCTTCTATCTACAGTTTCCACAACCCATACCGTATCTACGGCCTACGCTACAGTGTAAAACTGCCAGGTCGCGGTCGTAACGAAACAACTGCATGTGCCAGTGCCCCCAAGCTATGTAAGTAATTTCAATTTGTACAAAGTAGGCCTACAATGGTGGGTGGAAGAATGGTACGGGATGACAAATTTAAGCTCAAGTGGCGATTCAGTTTCACCTGCGACAATGTATAAACGCCTCATAGCAGTCGCAATAAAACTACTAACCTGTTCAGTAATATTAGCTAATCACGCAAATCTTAGCGACGGAGCTTTCATGCACCTCACCTTTCCTTGGATTGCACTGAGTTTCATTCTTGTGATTAGTAATTGAAAAAATGTTCTTTTATCTCCGGTAAAAGGGAGAACAGGAAGATTCACAACAAGAATAAAAAACATTAGCAGCTTGAGCCGCTCAGCGCTCAGATGTCAACTTTGTCCTCTTCTTTCTCTGAAAAGTTACGTATCTTTTTACTGTCTCGGCTTATTAGCTAGGAGATAAAGAATCTTATACGTACCTGTGTACGTTTAATAATGTACAGTGCACCTCTGCAGCATATGCTAATATTTTCCAAATACGATTTATATAGCAATTAATAATATTGGTCAGTAAGGCTCATAAATGAAATTCACGAGCGGTACATACACCTGGCAAGGCATAATAGCGTATTCGGGACGGTGTGCGATCCGATATCTACAGAGTGTCTCATACTAAACTGAACAAATTTCCGTTCATGTAACTCTGGAACCATAAGTTAGAATAGGTAGTTAGAATTTCATTTGGTATGTTGTCTAGCCAAGGCTTCAACTTGGTAGATCCTTGGCTACTAATAATACTAAAAAAAACCGCATGAAAATCTTTCCAAAGGTGTTCGGTTTACCCCTGTACTTTAGTACCCACAAACTGTACATACATACCGTACTGTATGTATACTATTGTAAACTAGAGAGATTTCGCTATTGGTACTGACACCTTCTATGTATATGTACAGTACGTGCAGAAAATTAGGCTCAGTACGTAAATCGTGGAAGGTAAATAGAGGATGCCGATTTTCAAGAAATCGCCCCGCATCGCATGCATGCGCGCAGGATCTTCATACGTAGTTGCATACGTACAGATTTTCGGCAGAGTTTTACACATACGTACAATCGCGCAAGAAAAAGGTTCTTGAACTCCCGTTCTCGTATGCATTGGCGAAATATAAGACGAATAATAATAATAATACTAGTGACGACGTGGACTGACTGGAGTGGACAATATTTTACGTACAGTAAGTATACTTAGGTACAGTTCCGATACAGGTTTATCCTGAGTCAGTTGAGTAGAAGAGCAACAACTTTTAAGCCGCCGCGCTACGAAGACGCTGTGTAATATCATCTGCATCCGATCCGAACAACAGAAACGATGAAGCTGTGGGCTTCCTACCGTACAATACTATTGTGCTTCTCCATAGTAGTTGCTTTTGTGTCATCAGCAGAACAAGGCGGCAAAGATGGCGGAGGTGAGAAAAAGCGACAAAAGTTCGGCGCCAAAGAAGCGAAACAACTGCTAGGGGCGCAAACGAAGTTGAAAGAGAAAATACAAGATTACCTGCGGGTGGAAGAAGAGAGATTAGCTACCATCAAACAGTAAGCAAATACTGTAATGATTCGTGTATAACCCTATGGGGTTGTCAAAAAAATACTGTAGTGGCCAATTTGGGGGTTATATACGATAGGGGGTTATACACGAAGGGGGTTATACACGAGTGCATTTATCAAAAGTGGGGTTTAGAGCTTATTCTTTTACCCGCGTTGGTAATTTGGCTTGTTTGTACTCTTCACGACATGGCAGATGCTTCAAAATTGCCTGACAAGGCAATGTCAGCTCTGTTTTTAGCTAGAACACGCTAAAAAACACCTAGAAAACCTTCAATTCCTACCGATTTTTGCATGCTACGAGTGCAATTGACGTTAGTCGCCGATTTGGGGGGTTATATACGAGGGGGTTATACACGAAGGGGGTTATACACGAGTCATTACAGTGCTAGGTTGCATGCAAGTTACTACGCGATTCATGACTCAACATAATAAGTTGGTATTCGCAGGTGAACAATACTTTATTAAAACGCGATGTCTGGAAGGATTCAGTATTGCTGTACAGTACCGCGGACAGGGGGGTAATTTTCAGTTTTCTGCTGATGACGTGAGCTGATAGCCCAACTGATTTTACGTATTTTACAAAAAGACCGGGTCGAAAATTCGCACCCAGTCCTCCCTTAGATATAAGGCCTCAAAGTTGAGCACAATTTGACCTTAATTTTTCACTTTTTCACCCTAAAATGGGGGTAAATAGCCCCACAGTGGGGCTTTGGGGCTATAAATTTGCACACACATAGATCCTATGGGGGTACCTGTTCAGACAAATTTTGAGCCCTCTAGCCCTCTTGGTTCAGGAGTTAAAGCTGTTTTTGCTGAAAATCCGAAAATTGCAATTTTTTCATAATTTTCAAAATTTTGAGAGAGTTAGTCCGTGTGCCCGCTATTTTATTTCTGAATCTTGTAGAGCAGAAAATTTGCTACAAGATAGGCTACATTTGAAAAGAAAGTCACCTATGGGAAATTTTCACAGCAAGGCCTCAAAGAGTGGCAAGTAAGGGTTTTAAGAGTGTGCGTTTTCCCCATTTTTCAAGCTAACTCAACAATATCACGGATACTCTCTCCTCAAAAGTAGCCTATCTTATGTAAAATTTGATGAAGATTTAGAAAAAAGTATTTTTGCCCCCAAAAAAGTTAACCCCTAGCATATAATCTTACAAAAGATGTAATTGATTGACAATTTTTAAACATTTTTGGGGTAGGGTTAACTTTTTTTGGGGCAAAAATACTTTTTTCTAAATCTTCATCAAATTTTACATAAGATAGGCTACTTTTGAGGAGAGAGTATCCGTGATATTGTTGAGTTATCTTGAAAAATGGGGAAAACGCACACTCTTAAAACCTACTTGCCACTCTTTGAGGCCTTGCTGTGAAAATTTCCCATAGGTGACTTTCTTTTCAAATGTAGCCTATCTTGTAGCAAATTTTCTGCTCTACAAGATTCAGAAATAAAACAGCGGGCACACGGACTAACTCTCTCAAAATTTTGAAAATTATGAAAAAATTCCAATTTTCGGATTTTCAGCAAAAACAGCTTTAACTCCTGAACCAAGATGGCTAGAGGGCTCAAAATTTGTCTGAACAGGTACCCCCATAGGATCTATGTGTGTGCAAATTTATAGCCCCAAAGCCCCACTGTGGGGCTATTTACCCCCATTTTAGGGTAAAAAAGTGAAAAATTAAGGTCAAATTGTGCTCAACTTTGAGGCCTTATATCTCAGGACTGGGTGCGAATTTTCGACCCGGTCTTTTTGTAAAATACGTAAAATCAGTTGGGCTATCAGCTCACGTCATCAGCAGAAAACTGAAAATTACCCCCCTGTCCACGCAATTCTCAATACTACCTGACATCGCATTTTAATTATGCGTCTCTTTTTTTCTAAGCTTGTTGAAATCTGATCTCTTCACCACACCGAAGGACGGATTTGGCAATCCGATCGCCATTTTCCGGCTAATCAAGGAGACGGTGAGGGGCGAAATCTTCGAGAAAATGCAACATTCTCCCGCTGACGGTAATGAGTTTCAGGCTGTTTCTCCTTATCCTTGCACAAAAATGTAGCGTCCAAGCTTGCATACAGTACTGTATCGTACGCAATACGTATGGTACATAATCACATGCATATTATTTCCGGACGTAAAAGTACTCCAATATGTTCATGTGTAGAAACAGTATGTTATATTTTCAGCACATTTTGTGCCGATTTTCTTGGCGTTGCAGATATTTTGAAGGATTTCAACCTTCCGGATTACTGGGACTTTGAGAAAGCCGGAATGTCAGTCGTGAAGATGGCAGAGAAGAAGAAGCTGAATCCGAAGCAACTGGCAGATGCGGCTCCGGACTTGCCTCTCACATGTACTACTGTGCAGCGTGCATATCTTCAGTTGTCATCAACGGAAATGGACGGCGCTGGAATCGTTTGAATTCATCCGCGCCCCGACGCTGCTCTCTCGCCCGCGCTCATGAGCCCTGAATGTGAATTCTTACAGTTCCAGGTGGTCCCGTTTCCCCTACAGTTGGCATCACTAACCTTATATGCTTTTGCTTATCTCGATCGGCCCATGTCCTCCATCTCCTGCAACTGTTTTCAGATGAAGAATGCTTTCACGTCGGACGAATGGCCTATAACGCCAAAGACTACTACAACGCCGCCATTTGGATGGCAGAAACCTGGGAGAGAATGAAGGGCCACGAAAAAGAGTTGACGTCCAAAGACAAGGTTCCAGTGCTGGACTACTGGAGCTACTCTCTTTATCAGGAAGGAAACGTGCAGAGAGCCTGGTGGCTAACCAAGCAAATAATGGAACTTGGTAAATCAACTCTCGTGCGTGATGCCTTACCTGTGTTGTGTAACTTTAGTGCTGCCTTTTATGCGATACACAAAAAGGCAAGAATGCGGAAGTCTAGGGTATGTGTCAAGTGAGGGCTCTTTTAGATCCGGAGAACAAAAGATTCGAGGAAAATCTTCCTTTCTACGAGACAGAAATGAAAGAGAAAAAGCTCAAGTTTCCAAAATCAGAAAAAGATCTGCCCATTATCAAGTATTTGAGCAAAGAGGAAGAAAAGAAGAGCAAGGAGAAGAAACAGAAAGGCAAGAAGAAAGAACTGTAGCGTATGTATGGCAGGCAACTGTGTACGTGTAGCTGTGGAAAAGCTGTACGGGATGATTATGAAAGAAGTGTGTAGGTTAGGATGTCATTTGATCTTGGTTGACAATTATGTTACCATAGGTAGGTACTGTACGTACATACGTAAGCAGTTGTTGAAGTTGTGCCAAATGCTAAGTAATGAGCCAAAAAATAGCCGCTTAATTTATGTGCAAATAAGTTGATTGAATGCTACATACTGAATTTCTTGGAATACCAATTTATATAGGTGCAGCCGCCGTCGCAGGCATACAGACAATACTCGATGGTGCGTACTGTATTGTACAGAATGTACGTACACGCCGATGTGTGCATGTGTATGCTGTACACTTACGTCCATGAAACTAAACGGAAGGAAACTTGTTTCTTTCGTGGAAAATTGATAATCACACTTTCTCTGTGTCGGATCCAACTCCGATTTCGAGACGCCACGCCGCCCCATCCATCTTTGACGTCAAAATCGCCTTCCCATTTTCGCCCCGACTACTCTCCATTGGACGAAGGAAAGTCAACGAGGTTGACATTGGAGAAATGACTTCGGCCCCGCATAACATATACACACACATCCTTCGTTGTGCGGTTGTGCACATACAAATACACAGGTAGTATCACCGTCCATGTACCTTACATACATACGTACCATACCTTCGTTCGATCGGCCCATACAGAACAACGATATTTCACAACTTTTGCGTCGATCCGCAGGCACGGCCAAAGTTACTCAGAACAGAATATTGCGTATTGTACGTACACACACGTACAGTACAGTGCCACATTTGAGATTTGTTACGGCGTGTAGGGTGCGGATACAGTCAGTTTTGCGATTATACAATCAACCTGCGCTGTTCCTCTACAAGTACACTGTTCGTTCAGGGATATTCCCTGTGATGAAAACTCTAATCAAGTCGAGATTTTCTGCGGATGGTGTGAAATAAGAGGGCGACTATTGCATTATCAATAGGGCCGTATTTGATTGAACCAACGGTGGAAGTGTGCAAGAAGAATAATGAGTGCCAAGTTAGCGGCAGGATTGGTTCTTCTATTTGGCCTATGGATCTTGATCAGAGCGGATGAAGAAAAATCAAAAGCAACGAAAGAAAACGCTTCGTCAAATGAGGAGCAGGGTGACGACGAAACGGATGATGAAGATGAAGCTGCCACCGAAGAGCAGGTACGTACCTATAGGTGATGTCTCATTTTGTCTATCTTAAAAAAGGATAAGTTGTTTGCGATCTTCAGGTAGAAGAGCTCAAACGTTTACTCGAGCTTGAAGGCAAACTTTCCGACAAAATCAATGAATATTGCGACGCAGAGATCAATCGATTGAAAAAGCTAAAACAGTGAGTGCTGTATTTTGATATGATTGTTCAAAAACGGATGTGAGTATTGCAACTTGCGATCTGTTTCTTTTCAAGGATGGCCAAAGACACGAAGGAAGCTCCAAAAGATCTAATCAATAATCCGATCAGCGTTTACTTGCTGGTAAAACGCACGCTTAATTCGGAATTATTGAAAACCATACGCCAAAACCCGGCCGAAGGTGTGCAAAGAAAAATATCGCGATGATTGCGTGGTAATGCTTTCTTTGGCTTACTCCTATATTATGTTCTGTTCTATTCTGAGTTTTAGATGTGATGAATGAACTAACAGAGTTGTTGCCAAATGACAGGGAGCTTGAGGCAGCTGGCTTGGAATTACTGGAGTTACAAGATGAGAAAAACCTCAACACAAAGGATATGGCAAATGGTGACATTCCAGGCTCACCAAGCACTCGTCCATTGACAGGTACGTAGGTTAGGTACATACATACATACTACATAACTAGGTATATGTACTAGGTTAGGTACCTCTGCTTTGCTCCTAGCCGCCTAGGTACTAACTAGTCCCTTTGATTTCGAATCTTTTCTAGTTGACGAATGCTATCATTTGGGTCGGATAGCGTACAATAATGGCGACTACTATCACGCGTCCCTCTGGATGGATGAAACGTACGAACGGCAGAAGCTGAAGAAAAAGCTTGAACCAAAAGAGTACGTCCCAGTGCTGGACTACCTGGCTTTTTCTCTGTACAAGCAGGACAACGTCCAACGGGCTTGGTGGATCACAAAGAAACTGTTGGAAATCGGTAGGCACAGCGTGTAATAGCAAGGATGTATGAGTAAGAATAGTCCGCTGCATGGCCCGCGCAGATCGATCCCTGTCTGGAAACGTCATCATAGAAATAATCGAACGATACAATAATATACGATTGTATATATCAATGATGGATCACGTACATTGATATATACGATCGTACATTTATATGTTCAATTATTATTACATACGATCATGTATTGTCATGTAGTGATCCATCATTGATATACAGAGTGTCTCATAATAAACCGTCCACCTTTCCGTGCATGTAACTCTGGAACCACATCTTAGATTTTTATGCGGTTTTTTTGTATTTTGTAACCAAGGCTTCAACAAGTAAGTATACAAAATTTCAACTATGTGGTTCACAAATCACATACTTCGGAGACTACGACGGTTTGAATCTCGAAGCTCAAAATCGACGTTTTCCTTCACTATGGAGAAAATATCGGTTCTAGTTTTTCAAGATACCCTGTTTCATGCGTTTGCTATGCTGGCCCTGGGGATAATGCATGCGACACACATTTCCTAGCATTTTTAGTCATCTTTCTTCATTACGAGGCTAATTTTATTACGACTCATGCACAGAATTACCCCTAAATCGGCACTAGCAGTTCGAAAAGCCTTGTTTTTGACCGCTTGAGGAAAAAGGTGTTTGAGCAGCTTCCACTGGGCCTAGGAAGCTAAAATTTTGTACACATCTCAGTTGAAGCCTTGCCTGCAAAATACAAAAAAACCCATTAAAATCTATGATGTGGTTCCAGAGTTACATGCACGGGAAGGTGGACGGTTTTTTATGAGACACCCTGTATACATACGATCGTACATTTATATTGATCGAATATTGTATCGCTCGATTATTTCTACGATGACGTTTCCAGACAGGGATCGATCTGCGCGGGCCATGCAGCGGACTATTCTTACTCATATATCCTTGGTATTAATAGTAGAGAAAATCGCCAGCAAGACAAGACAATCTCTTTTGAAAGCCATGCCTTGATCGTTTTCAGATCCCGAAAACACAAGGGCAACGTCAAATTTGAAATTTTACGAAGACGAAATCAAGGAGGCTAATCAGAAGATACCAAAGTCGGAAGACGACCTCCCACCAATAAAATATGACAAGCCAGGCGAAGTATTGGACGTGTGAAAACATGAGACTTATCGAAACCAAGCAATACTGACAGCCGACTGTCCAAAACGAACGTCATGAATATCGCAATAGCCCATGGCTCAAAGCAGTGCAGTTTCTAGGATATGAAATTGTTGTTGATTCATAGCATGACGCGTGACGCCACGTATCAAATGCTGTGTTGTCTCATCAGCTCTGCTAATTTTGTTGGCTTTTGTGGTAACTATAGGGTAATATGATTTTACTTGCACATACAGTGTATATGTATCGTGTTTTCAAGAATCGACAGAGCAAACACTTCCTCCACCAAGGATGTGCGCATTTGTGGCAAAGTTAGAAAAGCGGAGTTAATAGCTGATGCTTTTCAAACGCACAAAATATGAAACTCTTTCGTTTTCCGCCATATCCCCCTTTAACCAGCATCCCAGTGGCCGAGAAATACGGCCGTCGGGATTATTTGGTCGCAAACGCCATGCTGACAGTACTCGCAGGTGTACTTAGCGGGCTCGCGAAAACCGCGCGCCTTCCCGAACTTTTACTCGCGGGTCGATTCATCTTCGGTCTCAGTAACACCAATGGTATCAACTTGGCCATCATGTATCTGACGGAAATTGTGCCTGTGAGTCTGTGGGGAGCTTCCGGAGCAACGCACTGGTGTCAACTTGGCCTGGCAAAAAGTTGGGTTAGGTTAGGTAAAAATTACCCGATTTGGTCAAATGCCAGGTTAGGTTGGGTAACCTAACCCGCTCAGTGGTCAGCTGGGTTAGGTAAACTCAAAATTCCAGTGGGTTACCCGGGTAAGTACTGCCAGGTAAGTATGAAAAGAAATTCCTTGGTACTGTGGTACATGGCGTTTTTTTTACCGTTCTTGTGGGTTTGCTGCTTATTCAGTGTTCTTACGTATTAGATATCTATCTATCTGTTTGCCAGCGAATTGCCTTAGCATTATTTACTATGTAGTAATTATTTATTATGTAGTACTATGTACTTAACATCAGCACTCGACGCGCGTAGAAATTTGAGTGCGCGCTTGCAGTACGTATGTAGTGCAGGAATGTTTGCTGCCTACTGCATTTCGCTAACCCGGGTAAATTTACCCGGGAAAGTACTGGGTAAGTATAAACATTTTTACCCGGGTAAGTATGGCAGTATTTACCCGCAATTTTTCAAATCTTACCTGGGTAAACCTTCATGAGTGGCCAGGTTAGGTAAGAGCTGGGTAATTTTACCCGGCAAATATTTTTTCTGGGTAAAGTTAGGTTAATTTACCCGGCCCAAAACGGGCTGGGTAACCCGGGTAAAGTTACCCAAATTTTTACCCTGACACCAGTGAGCAACAGTCACCGTCGCCATGCCTGTGCTGACACCCTCTCCTACAGTGGATTTATTATGAAGGCCGTGCGGAGGCTCTGAAAACTGTTAGGGTGAATATTACATAGATTAGGTTTGCATTAGTTTGCATCTATTACATAGATTATTACATATAGATTTGCTGCGCGCAAATTTTTGCTTCGCCTTCAGTTAAAAAATCAAAAAGCGGTGCTTTTTCGGCCATATGGTACAGTGAATTTGCGAGGAATTGCCTTCTGCAAAAATGAACAAAGTTTTAGTCTGTTACGTACATACATAGCGTAATTAGGGTCGTAATTGTGTCGTTCAAATAAATCCAATGTACTTGCTGAGCCAACCGACGATTTTGGGTGACGAGGCGCACTGGCCTTTGCTGGTGGCGATTCCGGCGATTGCCGCCCTCCTTCTCGCCTGCTGTCCGCCCTTTTTTCCGAGATCGCCTCGATTCCTACTGATCACCTTGCAGCGACAGGAAGACGCGAGGAAATCCGCCGAATTTTTTATGTCTAAATCCGCTGCTTCGGCTGAATTGGAGAGAATGGAAAAGGAAGCGACAGAGATACAACGCGTAAGCAAAAAGGTTTACTACGTATGTACTCGCTAAAAAATATTGGAACTTTCAAAGTGCTAATTAGCATACCTAAGAATGCTAAAATATTGGAAAATATTTCCCAATATATCAGCACAAAAGTTCTAATTTTTATTTTGTCTATTATATTAGCTCAAAACTTCTAAAATATTGGAAGTCACATTGGAACAAATTTTTCAAATCATAATCATGCTAATGTATTTGGAGAAATTGTTCTAAATTATTAGCCACCAGTTGGCGGGAAATTTCAATTCGAAACTGACGCTTAGCTGAACCTAAATCTTTATCCTATGAAGTGCACTGAAGGAATTTCTAAGCGCTCTGCCATATTTGCTCTCTGAAATTTCTCCAATCCCACAATGAGTTGTCCCATGGCTGTGCTGATAATGACCATTCACCCTATTGGCATAAATTGCTTCAAAACCTGCCACGCGCATCTGCCATTCAAAGGGATACGAATTCAAATTGCACTCCCTTCGTCCCTCGATTTGGAAATGTCTCCACTTGCATCCAACGTATCAAAATATAGTGATGACTTGTCCATGCTGATCGACAACCACCAGAGACCCCCCCATGTTGTAGGTAACCACCACCAGAGACCCAATGACTGCCTGCGCTGCCTTTTCTGCCATGTATGGTGAAACTTGCGCTGTGCATTTTGGTTCTCTACCATAGCACTCACCAAGCTCTTTTTCACATCATCTTGGGCCATCATATGAATGTCATCCTTTCCATTCCTGGGCCAAGCTTTGTTCATGGCCATCTTTCTGTCCTTCTGCCATCTGTCCAATTTGTTGCCTGTCATGTCAACCTTGATTCGCTCTCCATCCCCATTGTCTGTTCTGCTTTTCCTTGTTCTCTCATTGTCAACTTCTCCTGTGTATGTGTGTTTTTGATTACTGTATATCTTTTTCTACGTTGGTCGGTCGTGTCTCGTTTTACCTGTTCATACATACCTTACACAGTACGTATGTACGTACATACTCAATTTCTGCGAATTTATCGGTTGAATCGTCTTTGTTTGGCATTAACCTACTACTGATGGATGCGTTAGCTTCTTGTTTATCTTTCTACGACGTTTGGTGGCAGCTTCTCTTCTTCTTCTTCTGAAAATCAGCTTTTCCTACTGCTGGACAAACTTCTCGTCATGTTGGATACTTGCCAGCTTTCTTCGCTGGGTGCCATGTTCTTTGTTGTCAATTTTTTATGCACTGTATGTCAGCTGCATCGCTGTTGGACTTATCCAGCTCTTTTCACTGTCACTGCCCTTCTTCTTCTATGTGGCGACGTGAGCCTCAATCCAGGTCCTACCTCAACCGCTCCTGCTTTTACCTCGGATATTCCTACCGCTGGTTTCATGCCCATATCTGTTCCTGTTTCCCCAGTGATTGCCTCGGCGAATGTGAACTCATTGCTGTCAAAGCATAGCGAGGTGACGGTATTGCTTCAGCAGCACTCCTTGGCAGCACTGGCGCTGCAAGAGACGAAGCTGGATCGTCACATCACAAATTCGCAGGTCGATGTGCCCGGCTACACGATTTTGCGTCGGGATCGCCCGCGTGGTGGCCGCAACGGTGGCGGTGTGGCCATCTACGTCCTTAGCAGTCTCAAGCCCGTTCCTGTAACCATACGGTCTACTAGTGGACAGTTAGAGATAATCGCCGCGGAAATTCGACTCCGTGGCCTTCGCCTCCTACTGCTCTCCATGTACAATCCCTCAAAGGCCAACGCTGATAGTTTCTGTGCTGACCTGGCTAACGTGCTTGCGGAACTATCTGCTCGGAACATACCTATTCTGCTACTTGGTGACACAAATCTCGATCTGCTCAAACAAAATGAGGCTGCTTACTTCGCTCCTATCATGTCAGCCTTTACTCTGTCACAACTAGGGCTGTCACTTGGCTGTGGCGCCTAATTTTTAATTACTGTACCAACACACCGCGGTCACCTGTTGGACCAGATCTTCTTGTCCCACCGTCCACTCTGTGCTGCTGCTGGGGTGTCACCTTCGCTTGAGGCAGAGCATGCTGTGACCTGGGTACAATTGTCTTCCGCGGCAGATCGTCCGCCATCTTTGTGATCTGACTGTTGGCGATGGGACTGGGGGAGAGCCCAGTTCGAGCTGCTCATTTTTACCAATCCAGATGGCAGCTACGATACATACAAAAACGACCGGGACTTCACAAAGGAAGTGGCGGATTTGGCGCTGCATTCGGTTTCTGATGCTGTGGACTACCTGCAAAACGAGCTTCTGCGTATTCAGACTCTGGTGATGCCTCATCGCCGTGTGAAGATGCGATCGGTTGCCTGTCCCTGGTTCAATACGGATATCGCGAGTGCTGTAAGAAAAAAGGGGTGACGCTTGGAGAGACTACCGCCGGACAGGATCCGCTGCTGATCGTGCTAAGTGGCGCCGGTTGAAGGCCAAAGTCAAGTGCCTATGCAAAGCTGCAAAAAGACAGTATATTGCGGATGCTTTTTCAAGAGTTGCCACTGTACAGCAGTTTTGGAGAACAGTCAGACGTTTCAGTGGCAAGCTATCTAGGCCGGTTCCGTGCCTGAAGCTACCTGACGACTCTATGGCTGTTACTGATCTTGAAAAAGCTACCGCACTTGCCACTCATTTTCAGACTAACTTCAATTCGGAGGACATCGATTACCCCACATTTGTTCGCGGCCCCATCGCTGACGACTGGCTGTGTGATGAGATTGAAGTTCGAGGCTATCTGCTGGAATTGAATACCAACTGCGCGATTGGTGTGGATGGCATATCGTCACGTTTGCTAAAGGCCTGTCATGAGGAGTTAGCGGGTGCCATTGCAGCAATTCTCAATCAGTGCCTGCGTCAGGCTGTATTCCCGCCACAGTGGAAACTTGCCCGAATTGCCCCGATTCCAAAGGTGGTGGGAGCGTCCTCTGTCGGCGAATTTCGGCCTGTTTCTATTCTTCCCTGCCTCAGTAAGGTTGCTGAGCGCTGGATGCAGAGAATCCTCAGTCCGCCCGTCTTTCGTCATGTGCCGGCACACCAATTCGCTTTTACATCTCGCCGCGGTGTCGACGACGCCATTCTTTACCTTCAGTCGTTGGTTGGAGAAGGCTTTCGTCTATGTACTGGTGCTACAAAGGTTGCTTTGGTGAGCCTAGATGTTCGGAAGGCTTTCGATCAAGTTCCTTTCCACCACCTACTATCAGAGCAGCGGTACGGTCTGGACGACAACCTAGGCTCACTTGTGCTTTTCCTATCTCCGAGAACGTACACAGGCTGTACGGGTGGGATCTGCTACCTCTGACTTCCTGCCCGTTTTGTCTGGAGTCCCTCAGGGCTCCATCCTGGGCCCTCGCTTCTTCAATGCGTACATAGCTCCTGTGTTACAACTGTCATCCTTGTCTGAAAACTGTCATCTGATAGGATATGCTGACGACTTGCTTCTAGTCAAACCTATTCTTGGAAAGTCGGATGAGAACGAGCTACAGGAGGATGTGGATCGGATTGTGGCGGAGTACGGGCGACTACACCTGTCACTCAATGGTGCGAAATCGCAATACATACTGTGCTCCTTGGCTCCACAATCACCTGCTCTGTCTGTACGTCTGTCTGTCGCTGGTGTGGAGTTGCAACAGACTGAGCAGCTCAAGTACTTAGGTGTGATGATTGACCGGAAATTGTCATTCGGTTGTCATGCAGACTTCGTCGCTACTCGGAGTAAGAGGGCGGTGGGTGCGCTTTGGGAATGATTGGCAAGCAGCATCCATCGATTTTTGCTCAGCTGTACAAATCAACAATCTTGCCAATTATGCTGCATGCTTTTCCGGTGGTTGCCCCAATCCATCCAAAGCACTGGATACAGCTGGAAAGGGTTCAAAAGTTTGCAGCCAAACTGCTTCTGAACTGCTGGAATATTGGATACGACGCGCTTTTGGATCGGCTGCAGTGGAAAAGTTTGGTCCAGCTGGCGTTTCTTCGTCAGATGCTGCTCCTGTATAAGTACGTACTCAACCTTCGTCACTTGCCAACTGGAGTGCTGATTCAGGCAACGCCTGTAGAGTCAACCGGCCGTCAGCTACGGCGGCCTTCTCGTTTTCCTCGTCCTGCGCCGCATCGTCTTCAGCGGCAGGTGGGCGGGAATCTACCAAATGATGCAGGAACACGGGAACGTGCGACAAAAACTACGCTGGAACATGCAGTTGCAGTTTGGAATCTGCTTCCAGCCCGACTGTTCTTGAAGGAGGAAGATGGGGAGTTGGTGCCGCACTTACCACGGTTGAAGGATTTACGTCGGGTTCTGGAGGATCGTGCTTTGTTTGTGGAGATGGAGCAGCTAGCAGCAGCTGAGGGTCTTCGCGGCATTCCGATTCTTTCTCAACCGGCGTCCACTCTCAACATTCCAGGGAGAGGTGTACGGAGAGCGGTACAGAATAAGAAGAAAGTGAGAAGATGAAATGAACGCCAATAATTTTTGTGTTTTTTAGTATGAAATTCTACGTTTTGATTGACTTATGTTGGTACATTTTGTGGGTGTTTTATTTATATAGTGCAATGCGTATGTATAGGCACAGGTCCAAGTACGTACTATACTCGGGGTGATTGCGTTTTTCGTGATTCCTGTAGATGGGTTTGACTTGATTGCCGGAATTATCAAAGTAAGCAAAAGCAGTTCTTGTTGTGAATTCTCTGAGTTGCTTGAAGTCAAGGTGACTCCCCCAATGATAATTGGCTGATGATTTTGCATGTGCATTCCAGTATCCCACCATTGGTTGGCCATGTCTTCCATGTTATGATCCTGTTCCCCCATGTATGCTTGCTGAAAATCATGGTGGAACAGTTGTAGTGGTTCCTCAAATGCGTGGTCTGGGTTGGGTAGCCCAAAACCTGGAAACACTGGGTCCTCTTCATATGGCTATGCGTGAAAGTGAGTGAATGTATGGTTACTATTGTCCCCTTGAGAGTCTCTCCATAATTGGGTACAAAATCTTCTCCTTCAATCATCTGGTCATCACCTGGCTGAAAATTCTGAAATGACCAAAAGTCACACAGAAGGACATCTCCATGCACCCTATTCCAGTAGTTTGCTTGCACAGGTCTCCAACGATTGCAATTGAAACAAATCGAGTGACCATCTTCATCAAAAGCTCTTCCCTACCATTGATTCCATTGTCTCAGGCTACTGTCACTCATGTCATCATTATGTTCATCATCCACTTCCCTGTTCTGCTTCAGTCAGTACCATGTCCAAGACTGTTTTCTCCAGCTTGTTGAGGCGTTCCTCAAATGTGTCACTGGCTATGGCTGCCACCATAACCTTGCTTAGGCTCAAGCATCAAAAACATTACAGCATGAAATACACATACGTACTGCTCTTTGCATGGAAGCCTGCAACAAGAAAGTTGACCTGGTTTCGGCGTCCAAAACTGCTCCTGCTGCTCAATTGAAATAAGGAAACAATACTTACCGTATTTTTGGGTGTATGTACAGTATAGCATCCGGGGGGCTATTCAAAATTTGAGAGTTCTGATTATACACTGTTGGTGCAGCATGTATCTTTACCGGGTAAATTTTACCCGGTACCGGCACAATTTCGGAGCGCCCCTATAGCCCTATACGTATCTACAGTGTCGCAGGGTACTCGACAGCAGCGCCAGCGGGATCCGCCTCAGCCACTTCGACTTTCGGGCTCGCTTGCTTTACTAGTTTGGCAAGGACGCGGCGGAGACTGGGCCTCAAAGGACGGTGGATTGGATGGATACCGGCATCTTTCACTTCCTCCGCCTTCCTCGACCGACGCCATTGGAGAAAGTGGGCCTTCGGAAAAGAAACCTGGCTATATGCACAGGTAAATACGGTATTAATTTTGGGTGCGTTTTCGGGTATTTTCCTTCCGGTACCCAATGTTAGTTTTCGGTCCCGGTACCCGTCCCACCACTAGTTCGGCCTCCCATGGTATGGCTTTTCCATGGACAACAAATTGACCAATAACAATGCTGAAGGCGCAAGTTTCAATTGTCTACCTTTCTTAGGTATGTGAAATTGCGACCAGTCGTGTTCTATGCAAATTTACTTTATGCAAATTCAGCAAACTTTCGGACGACAAGCGCTCAGCCAATCAGCGCCTGAATGCGCGCTGTGATTCCAGGAATTGCTAGCGTTTTTCAGGAATGCGAGGGTGGCCAACCCTAGTACTATAGTGCTAAACCTACAAGTACTACAGAGTGTCTCATAATAAACTGTCCACCTTTCTGCGCATGTAACTCTGGAACCACACCTTAGACTTTCATGCGGTTTTCATTATTTTGTAGCCAAGGCTTCAACTTAGATGTTTACAAAATTTCAACTATTTGGTCCACATACTTCGGAAATTGCGACGGTTTGAATCGATGCTCAACATCGACGTTTTTCTTTAGTAAGTATGGAGAAGAATTTGGTCTTAATTTTTCAAGATACCCCATTCCATGCGTTTCCTATGCTGGCACTGGGAATAATACATGAGATACACATTTCCTAGCATTTTGGGACATCTACAGAGTGTCTCATAATAAACTGTCCACCTTTCCGTGCATGTAACTCTGGAACCACATCTTAGATTTTCATGCGGTTTTTTGTATTTTGTAGCCAAGGCTTCAACAAGTAAGTATACAAAATTTCAACTATGTGGTCCACGTACTTCGGAGACTACGACGGTTTGAATCTCGAAGCTCAAAATCGACGTTTTTTTTACTATGGAGAAAATATCGGTTTCAGTTTTTCAAGATACCCTGTTTCATGCGTTTGCTATGCTGGCACTGGGGATAATGCATGAGATACACATTTTCTAGCATTTTGGGACAACTTTCTTCATTACGAGGCTAATTTTTATTATGAATCATGCACAGAATTACCCCTAAATCGGCAATACCAGTTCGAAAAACCTTGTTTTTGACCGCTGGAGGAAAAAGGTGCTTGAGCAGCTTCCACTGGGCCTAGGAAGCTAAAATTTTGTAACATCTCAGTTGAAGCCTTGCCTACAAAATACAAAAAACCGCATCAAAATCTATGGTGTGGTTCCAGAGTTACATGCACGGGAAGGTGGACGGTTTATTATGAGACACCCTGTATTTTTATTACGAGACTACTTTTATTTTGGACCATGCACAGAAGACCCATAAATCAGCACTACCAATATTCAAATTTTTGACCGCCAGAGAAAGAAGGTGTTTGAGCAGCTTACACTGAGCCTAAGAAGTTAAAATTTTGTACACATCTTAGTTGAAGCATTGGCTGCAAAATACTATTTATTTTTTTACAAGGTACACTACGTTGTAGAGTGCTTCTTTGGAAATGTACCTTGGACACCTTTTTTATGGTCCAGCAGCCGTTTTCCTATTGCGCCTTCCGCATTACGTTGCTGACCAGTTTAAAATTTAACCCCTCCTGTATGCTGAGATAGGCCTGTTGGTAGGCCCAATTTGCCCCTCATGTGCCAGCCACTTTTTTCAAAAGTTCTTACCATCATTCTACTCCATTTTCTTCACAGATTTCGATTTGGGGCATGCCCCTTCGATATTTTGATAAATACACCACAAAAATTGACGATAATGATTAATTAGCCAAAATCACCTCTTTTTTGACTATATCATGGCATATTCATCAAAATATCGAAGGGGCATGACCCAAATAGAAATCTGTGAAGAAAATGGAGTAGAATGATGGTAAGAACTTTTGAAAAAAGTGGCTGGCACATGAGGGGCAAATTGGGCCTACCAACAGGCCTATCTCAGCATGCAGGAGGGGTTAAATTTTAAACTGGTCAGCAACATAATGCGGAAGGCGCAATAGGTTTGGAAAACGGCTGCTGGACCATAAAAAAGGTGTCCAAGGTACATTACCAAAGAAGCACTCTACAACGTAGTGTACCTTGTAAAGAAATAAATAGTAGAAAAACCGCATGAAAATCTAAGTGTGGTTCCAGAGTTACGTGCACAGAAAGGTGGGGTTTATTATGAGACACCTTATATTTCATCCCTCCCTACCGAAAATTTGGCCTAGTACTTTCAGTACTATTCTAGTACTTTTTCATGTCTGGGTCAGAATAGGGGGAACTTTTTGTGTATGCGCACAAAATGCTTGTTCTTGAGCACATTTTGAAGTTATTTTGGAAAATTTTAGGTAATTCATGAAACATGAAACTTTACACATATTCTGTACAAAATCCCGCTCATCAGCAGGTACAATAGTTTAGTATACATTCAAATAAACGCACGAAATTATTGAATTTTTGCTGAATTTTGTTTAGTACTTTTGGTTCATTGGAATCTGGCCACCCTGCGCGAAATCTACCCGCGTTTCGTAAGTGGTTGGTGGAGCAGGAAATGGAACGATTGACGAGCAAGTGTTCACGTCGCTATTTCGCGCTCCAGCTCCGAATGCGACAAGAGAGAGCGGAGGCGGAGACACAGGCGAAGACGATGGCGAAAGCGATGGAACTACTGGAGAAACTGGAACGGGAGGAGAGGCAGAAGGAAGACGAAATGGAACAAGTGCTGAGGACGACTCCGCCGGATCAGCTGCTGCATAGGATGGAGGTATCAGGGAATGTATACTACAGGCACCTGGGGGGAATAAACAGGTGAAGCGTTTCCGTACAAAACATCACAGCACAGCGACCAAGTAGGGTCGTACCCACGGAATCCACACCTACGGAAGTCAACTTCCACACCGCCTACGGATTCCACACGACAGGTACGGATTCTACACCTACGGAAGTTTGTTTGTTGTTTTTATTTTATTCCCTACCTGTGGAACCCGTTAGGTGTGGAAGTTGACTCCGTAGGTGTGGATTCCACAGGTACGACCCTACTTGGTCCTGTGATGTTTTGTACGGAAACACTTCGCCTCTTTCTTCCCCCAACCTATTATAGTATTACATTCCTGGTGGCATGAAAATTAGTCATGATCAATGAGAGAAATGGCCGAGCTCGCAATTAGTGAGGCTTGCGCACACGTAGAGCGCTTTTTGTTCCCTGGCAAATTTCCTTCTCAATTGAAGATTACTGGAGAGTCATGCCTTATTTTCACATCGGAGAGAAATGGGTTGGGCATAGGACGTTATCTGGCGTGGCTGTACGAGCCACGGGCGCATGGACACACTGAGCGGTCGACACCCAGCGCATGTCTTATTCGATGTGAATACAAGGTGTGATTCTCTCTTGCCGCAAATGGGATGCAAACAATGTGTATAAGTTGGCGTGAGAAATTATGGCACAACACAGTGACAATTTGTGCCCTTTCAGGCAGCAAGCAGTGCTGCTACAGTGTGTTTTTGTGCCGAAAACTTAGCTTATGCAGTTACTGCTGGTTAAGGAATAAGCCAATAACGCATTATTGTCCACAATCAAAGTAAATCTGATATACAAACGCGTGTATAGTGCACCTGCAGCACTGGACTACACATGTTGCGTATTTTGAACTAAGCTATAGTCTGGCCAATAGCAGTTGGCACCTGGACTCAAGGCGAGTTGCGTAGTTTGCATGTACTTCTGCTAAATAGGAGTACACGAAGCGTGGACAGAAATCTGCATTTGTAAATCTATTTTACGCAACGCGCCTTGAGTCCAAGTGCCAACTGCTTTTGGCCAGACTATAGCTACGTACGCAGCGCAACCGTAAGGTAAATACGCGCATAATGCATTCATTGTCTTATGAATGCATTCTGTGACGCTTTTAGCGGATATACTGTATGTACGTATCTTTTAGGAGTTATGCGGAGTGGTGAGTGAATGGCGCGATTCTGCCCAATCTCAGTTGATGAAATGCGCGGAAGTCACACCATGTCATCTGTGGCCGGAACAACGCGCTCAGCTACTTCGCCAAAGACTCAGACATTTCGGAGACGAGTGCTTGGTGAGTTGCTCGTCATGACCAGGCGAAACATCAAAGCCACGGGTTCACCCTGGCTGTGTAACGAAATAATTCGTCGTCTCTGGGTAAACTCGTGAGAATGATGTTGCGACTGATTTATGAAGACTGGAAGCGTGTTTTTTTTGGGGGCGAAAGCTGTTTTACGGCTCCACTATTTTCAGGAGTTCGTGAAGAGAATGCGCCAAGTGAAAGATCAAGTGGGCGCGCACTACGAGCAGTTGGTTGGAAAAGAGAAGGCGAAGAACGACAGGCTGCTGAAGCTGGCTGCAAAACTGGAGAAGGAAGTGAAGAGGCAGACGGAGAAGTGCGCGTCCCTCAGCCAGAGACTCGAGGAGAAAGAGGTGGAACTGCGCCAAGCGAAGGACCAGCTGACCAACGAGGTGGCCGAGAGACAAGAGGAGGGTCGACAGGCCTCGCTCAAGGTATGTAAGATGGTATGTCGTATGTGTACCTGTAGGTAGGGTACGTACATGGAGTACACCGACCATGGGATAGACCCGGGTACCTAAAAGCCGAGCCTAAAATGGCTTCATTCTACTTGGGTGGCCGGGTTTGCCCCACCAATAACCCCGGCCGAGTTTGCCTCCCATGATAGTAGGTTGGTAACCATGATAACCAAAGTATGTACATACAGTATGTGCGTACCTGTAGGGTACGTACATGGAGTAAATGGGACTGTGGGGTAAACCCGGCCGCCTAATACAAAAAGGCGTTCTTTGTACGTGGGTAACAACCGGGTTTACCCCACCGTAATACCGGCCGGGTTTGCCCCCATTATAACCAACTGCGTACGTATGGAATGGTTTTTCCCACGCTTCTCCTTCTTCCCTCCAGGTGGTACTTAGTGCGCTTCTGTTCTTGATGACTTTGGGTCATAGCGGCTTCGATTCCCCTTCGGTCCTATTTCTCTCCCCCTTTTCGGGGACCGGCTGTCGCCATATTGGCACAAACAAGCAATCTGTGTATACGTAACGTACTGTTTTGTGGTTTGTTAGATTGAGGAGCTTGGCGAGGCTAAGGAGCTGGTAGAATACAAGTTGAGAGAGATGCAGGCTGAGCATGGGGAAGCGTGTTCCAACTTCGAGATGCGCAGACGGGAGCTGGAGGTGGCTTTGGAGCAAGAAGCCGCGAGGCTGACAGTTGCCACCGCTCGGGTAAGCATGCGAGCTTGTAGCTGTGAGCCTAATATTCGAATGGACTGATGGAACCAGGAAGGGGAAAAATGTGCCAAGGAATCGAACCCTGGATCTCTCGAGTTCCAGACGAGCGACCTAAACCCTTGAACTATACACACCTGGATAACCTCAGTCGCACAGTGCGCAGAGTGTATCTCCCTCCACTGTGAATGAGACTTGAGCCCATCTCATTCTCACTGTTGTGATGGTGTTTCTTGTGTACAGATAAGCCAGCTGGACCTCGAGATGGCTGGTGTGACTTCAGAAAGAGACTCGCTATCTGAACAACTCGAAAAAGCGACCACTGAATACGGCCAGCTCTCGCGTCAAGTGCAGGAGTCGACTGTCAGAGTAAGAATAGAGTAACTATGGGGTAAGCCCGGTCGAATCGAATTTACCACCTGACCGGGTTTACCCCACAGTGCCCTACCTATAATGTAAAATGGCGCTCTGCTGTCGTCGTAGCGCTTGAGATTGAGATTGAGCTGCCGTTTTCAGAAGAATGGCCTGCTGCACGAAGTGGCACAACTACAGGAGGACAGTTCCACCCAGCAACTGAGGATCGGCGAGCTTGAGACTGCGCTGACGGGTGTGCGATCAGAATTGGCACAGACCACTACGCATCTGGAGCAAGAGACGCGAGCGAAAATTGAAGCAGAGACAACGATGGTAAGGGCTAGAGATGCCGCGATATCAGACGTGTCAGAAAATCGATATCGATATCGATATCGATACTGCCTTTTTCAAAATGGTCGATATCGATATCGATATCGATATTTCAAACTTTTGCAAATTCGATACGATATCGATATCGATATCAAAAATTTTTCAGCAGTCGATATCGATATCGATATCGATATTTTTGGGCCAATATCGACCCCGATATCGATATCGATATCGATATTTTGCAACCATTGATTTTTCCTCTTCTGTAATGTAAAATAAAATAGTAGTAGTTGGCACATATAGGTACACAATCTGTGAGTTCGAAATGGACTCTTTTATTTGAGCTTGTGCAACAGTAGCAGTACTGAACGGTAAGAAGAATAATATAATAATGTCCGTGCGTATATATGCATGTATTGTATTATTATAGGCCAAGCAGCAGAATGTGATTTTCACATGATCAAAGTCAAACAACACATACACTTGAGAAATTGTCAGCATAACCTAAGTACAAAACGACACTTTTCCTGGCGTTCTGGCAAAGGTGTAGGGTACTATGGGGTAAACCCGGACACGGGGTAAACCCGGACACCTAAGCTTTTCTGAACTTGCCACATCAGCAAATGATGAACATGGTAGCTCATTTGAAAGAGGAGAGTTCAAGGAATTGATTGGTAGAATACTTGTCTCAATCGGTCTTATGGTTGCTAAGATATACTAGGTGTCCGGGTTTACCCCCGTGTCCGGGTTTACCCCACAGTACCCTACCTAAACTTACACGTGAATAGTGGCTAAAAACAACACCTACCTCACGCCAGCTTATTTCGCACATCAACCATGCCTATAGATAGGTACTAACTAGGTACTATAGGGTAAACCCGGCCATGGGAAATTCCGGCTACCAATTCAGGTTCAGGGCTGCATTTGCTCAAACAGCAAGTTCGAAGGCGCCTAACTGGCTGGGTTTACCCCTACACCAAACTAGACCAACAGCTTAGGCTCCTTCTTCAACACCAAATTAGCGTTCAAGAACAGCAGCTTATCTGCCTTTTCCTCAGCTAGCCTCTTGCGCCTATCTTTGTAAATTCGACCGGCTACACTGAACAGTTGTTCAGACCGTACAGAGGTAGGAGGGGCGCCGAGATATCGTCTGGCCACTCTGGCCAGGTTGGGGAATCGTTCCAAGTTTCCCTTCCACCACGTCAGCGGGCAAACGTCCTTTCCAAACATTCTGATACGGGGCTCCTCCAGATACTTGGTCATTTCCAAACTGCAGAGGGCGCGGAAGTCCGTCTTCGGCTCTGCTGCACCGTCGCTGTTTCTTCGCTCCCGACTGGGTGAATCCTCAGCATAGAAGTCCCAGGGATTAGCGGGGGCATCAGATTGCGTGGGAGTCACGGGCGGGCTGCTGCTCTCCACTTCACCACTCCTGCGTGCCTAAAAAATACATGCATGGACTTCCGAATTGGTTGGTACTATAATAATGATGTCACAGTTTTTTTGGCATGGTCAGTCAGTACAACTATCGTAATTGTCATTGTTTTGTTATGTACCGAATGGGGACTCTCTGGAAAGAAGTCCAAGATGTCAGCCTGCGCATCGTACGCATCGACGTTTTGCGTGGACGAGTCAGCGACATAAAACGCCTTCTTGTAACGGGGATCCAGGAGTGTCGCAACTCGCGTCACCCTACAATAAATAACACATACTTACATATAGGGTACTGTGGGGTAAACCCGGACACGGGGGTAAACCCGGACACCTAGTATTTCCCAGCAAGTTCAGAAAAGCATAGGTGTCCGGGTTTACCCCACAGTACCCTACATATGTACGTACATAAGAAGCGTGGGGTTATGTTATGATAAACTCGGCCGTGTAACACTGAGGACTATTGGCCAGATTTACCCCAGCAAATATATGTGTTATAACACCGTACCGCTTGGCGTCGTTCTCCTCCGTGATCGTAGAGCGGAAATGATCCTTCAGTTCCTGCACCAGCGTCTGAAGCATAGCTTCAACGACGGGATTATCCGAGGTCTTGTCGCTCCACACTCCTAACAGCGTCTTGTACATGGGCAAAATGAGCGAGATGGTGGCTTTGTAGGAACACATCTGAACCAAATGCAAAGCTCGCATACTTAGCTGCTATTTTAGAAAAGCGCAAAGGACAATGTGACACTGCACTGAACTGTGTGTGCATGCTTTACGTGCGTACGTTACGTACGTACCAGCTTGGTGAACTTGTAGGCCCAGTAGAGTACTCCTGCCTTGTCAGGTCGATCGCCCTTCTTCGGCTTCTCCACGAGTTCCCGAATGAGATCCCACTCCTCTGTGGTAAGCGAGGCAGGCAGTGGATGTTCAGCGTCGTACAGGCGTATAGCCTGTTTCATACGATCCAGTCGGCGCAACATCAGAAAGGTGGAATCCCACCTCGTCTTCACATCCTATTCATGGACCATGGTAAGTATCATTTATGGGGCAAACCCTGCTACGTAGTAGGTGAGCTACTAGTATACTAGGTGGCTGGGTTTACCCCATATTACCCTACGTTAGTATGTATGCATGTACGTACACGTACAATGTACGTACATGTACAATATACGTATGTATGTACACGTCCAAACCTGGATCAGCACGAGAACGTTGGTTGTGATGTCGGCCAACTCCCGCTGAATTTCTTTCAAGCGATCGTTGCTGGCATGAGATGAGTGGAAGTGGCCAACGATAGCGCATGCTTTCTTCTTCAAGGTTTCAACTTCAGGCGTGTCCGTGATGGCTAAAATAGAATGGATGAAGCATACGAATGCACCGTGAGTTCACTCACTATGTGTGTAGCGCACTTACTGTATATTTATAGTTCATTATTCCTACCTCTTTTGACGACCAGATTCAGGCAGTGAGCAGCACAATGTACGCTTGGAAGATGCCAGTCATATCCGCAGTTCTCTCGGCACATTTTCTGCATGTTTGCAGCACCATCTCGCAAGACTAAATGCACCTTCTCCTAAAAACCACAGGACGACTTGAGTGCCATAGCGAGCTCTCTCTGGCATCTGGCAAGACTACCTATTACTGTATAGTATCTTTCCGTTCGCATTTTGAATGCTGCCTTAGCTTACATTAGGTATGCTCCACTCCGCCAGAGTATCCTCAAATACGCGTCGAATATTCAGAGATGTGTGCTTCATTCCTCCAGCCGGTTTTGCGCAAAGAACAACTGACTTGTGCTCAAACTTGTCATCGAGCCACTGAGCAGTCAGACTAAAATACGACGGAGAGCGCGTTCATAGACATGGGCACGGGTTGCAGGGTGGGGGCATGCAACACATTACACAGCTCGTTCATAGGAATGGGCACAAGGGCAAAAGTGGGGTGGTGGTGTGGCATACCTGAGCAGAGAGATGTCCTTATCTGACCATCCGTCAGTCGTGAATGACAGAAACTCGGCTTGCTCCACCTGCTTGCCAATCTCCACACGCAGCTCAGCATAACGCCGGCCCACTTCCGCAGTGTAGAAAGTGCGATGCTTGAGCTCGAACGACGGGTTCACATGGTGAAACAGACCGCGAAAGCCAAGCCCCTCCACCACCGTGAATGGGTGGCAATCCAGCGCGATAAATTCAGCCACCAGCCGATGGGCCTGCTTGGCCATAGCTCCGCCCTCTCTCCAAAGCGTGGACATCTGAAAACAGACAAAACTCAAGCAATATTGCGATTAGGTTTATGGCTTATGCGCAAAGTAGCAAACACTTCAATTCATGGACGAGATGTTTGATTTTTTTTACCGCATAATCAGTCATCCTTAGATCCTTCTTCCTGTCTTTTTCCGCCTGATTTTGCTCCACTTCTCGCTTCTGCCGTTCTGTAGCTTTCTGAAAAACATTCCCAAACAAAACAAAGTACACGTTATACATCATATGTATTATATACTACACGACAAGTATCACTAGATAAATAACGTGTGTAAGAAAAGCAGGCCCTTGGCCCTTACCATGTCCTTCTCCTTCGCTTGTTTCTTGCTCGCTTTCTCCTTTCCCGCAAGTAGAGCCTTCAGTGCTTTTGGATGCGCGATCTTTAGGTGATTGTTTGTGAATTAGCTGAAAAGCTTCTTTATTACTCAGAGCTACCTTCGCATAGTGTACAACAGCTTTATTGGTACGCTGTGAAGAAATTTTGATCTATTTTTAACCATTTTCAAAATATCGATATCGATCTCGATATCGAGTCGATATTCTGCCCAAAATATCGATATCGATATCGATATCGACCCTTTGAAAATTTTAGATATCGATATCGATATCGTATCGAATTTCCAAAAGTTTGAAATATCGATATCGATCTCGATATCGGTCATTTTACAAAAGGTAGTATCGATATCGATATCGATATCGATTTTCTCACAGTTCTGATATCGCGGCATCTCTACTCATAACTCACTCAATTTTGCAGCTACAGTACATCATCCATCCAGGGCTCTTTCAAGCGCTTATGGCCCGAGAACGCCAGAAAGACCTGCGATTTTTGATCTGATCAGCTGATCACCAATAATCGATCGATAATCGATATTTTAGTACTAAATGCCGCAGAAACCAAACGACGCAGGTTTTCAAGCCAGCCTTTCCAAATGGTCACGCCCGAAAGTGCACACGAGACTCAAACGCGCGATGCGCTAAAGTGTTGCCAGATCTGCAAAAAGGTTGCCAGATTGATAAATGCGCAAAAGGGTTGCCAGATCTGCAAAAAGGTTGTCAGATCTATGCAAGAAAAGGGTTGCCAGATCTGCCATAGGGTTGCTATGGTTGCCAGATGCATAATATGTTGACAGACACGATTTACAACAGGGTTGCCAGATATGCAAAAGGGTTGCCAGATTTTGGAAAAGGGTTGCCAGATCTGCAAAATGATTTTACTGCGAAGCTGTAACGGGCCACTGGTGTACTGAAATCGCGTCGACATTTGGCAGACGCTAAACCACGCAAACCACGACACCCCACGACCCTGTACGCCCGATGCCCATTTTTATTGTTTTCATCACTTTGCATATTTGTACCACTTTTGATTTTTCGGGCGTTTGCGAGGTTTAGAATTGCCTAATGGTCGACGCCCATTTTGGCGATTTCAGTACTGAAGGAAATCGGCGAGATCTCGACACTGAGAGCAGATAGAAGCAAACGGTTTTTTGATTTGGAAATCCCGCTGAAAATTAGCCGTGCAGGTTTTGACAGATTCTTTCAGGATGTCTTCGTTGGCAAGTTTTTTTTGTGTGTGATAGTTAGTGCAGAATCGTACTGTAGGAATGGTTATAGCTATTATAGCTAACTTAGCTTGTGTGTGACTAGTTTACACAACTTACTGTACGTAGGTAGCTTCAGGTAGCCTATGGTGCATCCCTTTACACGTCAAAGATCCCCTATAGGGGACAGGCCAAATATTGGCCCTCGTGGATATCTTGCAATTTTTTTTCCAAAAAAGGGCCGCCATTTCCAAAAAATGGCCTCCTGGCCTCTTTTGATCTTTTATTTTATCCGTAGAAGGCGAAAAATATCGCAATGTTGATTCAAAATTGCAGGATGCACAAATCGAAATTTGCAGGATATATACGCAAAAAAGCAGGCTAACTTTAGGACGATATCCTGCAAAAAATCTATGACCAGTAAAGGGATATGGGGCTACGCATGGGGGGGGGGGGGGGGGGGGTGTTGGACATTTTTAATGCCTTTTCCATTATGGGGCTGTCCTGGCATTCCATCCATACCCACCCCATACATACCACATAGCAATATCTGCATACCGTACTGTATGTTTGTGTTGCAGGATAAGCGACTGGTGAATCGGGAAGCGGCGGACGTGCAGAGCAGGGAGATAAAGCAGCATCTGGCAGGCGGACTGGAGCAGACGCGCGCCGCCAAGGACGCCCCATGCTTACTTAACGCTTCGAAGCCGGAGCGGGGGAAGGGGCGAGGGGCGGAATTGGTGGCGGATCTGGAGCAGATGACTGCAAGGGTGGAGCAGCTACAGACTGAGCCTGAGGAAACGTGCTGCAACTTGGAGAAGTGCAAAAGAGAACTCGAGGTGGCTTTGGAGACAGAAGTCGCGATGCTGACAAATGCCACCGCTCGGGTAAGCATGCGTTCATTGCAACTTGTTTGTAGCTGTGAGCCTAATATTCGAATGGACTGATGGAATCAGCAAAGGGAAATGTGCTAGGGAATCGAAACTCTGGACCTCTCGCGTTCCAGGCGAGCGCCCTATAACAACCCTTGAACTTTGTACACACCTGGATGACCTCAATCACACGATTTCCCCTTTTGATTCTGACATACGAAACCTATGGACATGCGTTTCGCATGCTTGGCGAATGCAAGGCATGCCACCGTGGGCGTTCGCCGAGCGTATTTCCCTCCACTGTGAATGAGGCTTGAGTCCATCTCATTCTCACTGTTGTGATGGTGTTTCTTGTGTACAGATAAGCCAGCTGGACCTCGAGTTGACTGGTGTGGAGGCGGAGAGAGACTCGTTGTCCGCAAGTCTCCAGAAAGCGGCCACTGAATCGTACGGGCTCTCGCTTCAAGTGCAGAAGTCGACCCTCAGAGTAAGAATAGGGTACTATGGGGTAAAGCCTGCCATGGGAAAACCCGGCCACCTTAGTTTCGGAGCTGCGTATTTCATCAGCCAGTGGACCGATTGTGTCAAAATGAAATCAAGCGAATCCTTGAACTCTTCTCTTTAAAATGAGCTATTTGGGTCATCATTTGCTGAAACAGCAAGCTCGAAGAAGCTTCCGTGGCCGAATTTACCCCATGGCCGGGTTTACCCCACAATACCCTACTTAAAGAAATGGAAAATGGCGCTCTGCTGTCGCCGTAGTGCATACAGAAGAGTTGAACTGCCGTTTTCAGGAGACTGGTCTTGTGGAACAGTTGGCCCAAGTACGGGCGGAATGTTTGGGTCAGCAACTGAGGGTCGGAAAGCTTGAGACTGCGCTGACGGGTGTACGATCAGAATTGGCACAGGCCACTACGCATTTGGAGCAAGAGACGCGAGCGAAAATCGAAGCAGAGACAACGATGGTAAGGGCAATTTGCCCTGACTGGTACCACGCTTATTCGCTACTTCCGCTAAAGATACACTAAGACCTGCCGAAACATCGGAGTCACGAGTCCACCCAGAGACGACGAATTGCTAAAACTTTGTTGTGGACACAGTCTGGGTGAACTTGTGACTTTGATGTTTCGGGTGGTCGTGACTATACGTTTGTGCACGTAGCTGTGTGTAACAGTTGTATGCTGTTTATCGTTGCAGACGGAGATGCTTTCGAGTGAGCGCGCGGCTGCGGAGCAGGTGCAGTCTGAGTTGCAGAAGTGTCTGGACGCATACTCGGCCAAGCTCGCCGCTGCTGATGCTCAAGTTAGGAGGGAACACGCTATTGTGCGCTATGGGCCATTGTTGTACAAAGAGTTTTTGGTGGTCCACAGTCCATTGTCCATCCAGCAATGAGTTGTCCCTGGGCCTTTGCCTCTACGTACTCTTGCACAATAGCGGAGTACATGAAACACGGAGAAATATTTGTGAATAAATTTCTACTTTACGCAGCACTGGCAAAGGCCGAAAGGCAACTAACGCTGGACAGACTATAATGTAGCTACCTAATGTACCTGTATATGTATGATGTAGGGTACTGTGGGGTAAACCAGGCCACCTAAAGCTCAATTTCACTTGATGTTTCAGCAAACGACGAATCAAAGAAGTAGCTCATTTGAAAGAGGAGATTGCAAGGAATCGATTGATACAATGTTTGTCCCAAACGGTTCATTGCTTGCTGAGATATGTAGCCTTGAAACTAGGGTAGCCGGATTTTCCCATGGCCGGGTTCACCCCATACTATAGTACCGTTCATACACATTCATCTAGATCCATCCACCACGGCTTGTGTTGTTACGTACTACATATGCGCAGGTGGAAGAGCTTCAGTCCTCCATGACGTCACTGAGCGCCAACAATCGTCACTTGGAGAGTGAGTTGGTTGAGGAGCGAGAACGACACGCCAACATACTGGCTCAGGTACGTATGTACATACAGTATGTACGTGCACACATACTTACATACTCTTGTTGGACAACTCTCGTACAGGAAGAAAAATGTAGGTGTCAATGGTGCGCCTCAGGCGTGAACTCCGAACTCGATCCGTTTTTCGAAACGTGCGTGTGAACAGCCGAGTTTGTAATTCGAATACGTGCGAGTAATTGACGTTCGTTTCGGTTCTTGTTCTTTTCCTTGTACCGTTTCTACAGTATGTAAATGCGGCATGAGGGCCTGGTCTTTTTAGGTTTTGGCAGCAAAAACAGAGGCTTCAGAGCGGGCGAGCAAAGCAGAACAGGAGCTCGCCACATCCCAGGAGCTCGTAGCTTCTTTGGAGAAGAAACTCACGCAACTGAAGGCTGAAAACACGGACCTGAACGCAGAGTTGGAGCAGTCCAAGAACGATACCGGTGAAATTGAGGTTTCAAATCAGGACCTGAATACGAAACTGGAGAGCTTGAAGGCGGATTTGAAGGGGTGCGAAGAGAAGTACGAACGCTGCAAGCTGGATAACGTACGCGCACTGGAACAGTTGGAACATTCGAGCAAGGAATTCGAGCGATTAAGAACGGTGCTGGATACTGCGAGACAACAAAGTTCAGGGGATACTGCAGCCCTGCAGTGTGAAGTGCAGCGATTGCAAAGCGAACTCTCGGAAAGCTCGGAGAAACGCGACAGATTGGCGGATAGAATGGCGGAAGTCCAACCGGTTATGGAGACTTTTGAGGCAGAGGTGAACCAGTTTCGACACCTGAATCAACGGCTGACGGACGAGAACGCGGAGTTAAAGGGGATGGTGGAGAACTTGCTCGGATTGAAGGAGGTGTTAAACCAAACGGAGACCGAGTTGGCGGGGATGAGGGAGGCGGTTAAGCGGCAAGAATTGCACGCGGCGAATCGGGAACTGCAGCTAACGCAGGATTTACAGGATTCGTTGGAGGAGAACCAGCGGCTAAGTAGAAAGTTAAAGGGGGAGGACGCGGCGATTTTGGAAAGGGTTAAGGAGTTGGAACGGGAGAACGCGCGGTTGCAGAAGATGGAAGCAGCTTCTGTGGAGTTGGAAGAGGTGAAAACGCTTGTTCGGACGCTGATGCAAGAATGCGAGGAATTGCGCCAACTGGCAGCCTCTGAATCTGCTGCCGCCGCGACGACGATGGAAACTGACGAAGCCGTCGTCGCGGCCGCCGGGTCAACCGAGAAAGACGATGTTTCGCAGCGGCAGGTTCGCGAGCAGCTGGAGGCGGCCATGCGATCGAGAACGGATAACGCCGCCGACACTCTTCGCCTGTTGGAGAGGTACAGTCGAGAAGGAAACTTTGCCAGATGTGCGAGGGAATCGAACCCTGGACCGCCCGCGTTCCAGGCGAGCGCCTTAGCCATTTGACTACGCACCCGGATGACCTCAGTCACACAATTTTCCCCTTTTGATCTAGGTACAGGCTGGCGGTAGGCGAGGAAGCGGTGAAAAAGATCGAGGAGGAGGGAGTGACGGACCTGCAGTTGATCCACGGACATTTCGGCAGCGGAAGCTCGTCCACGGGTGGAGAGGAGAGACGGGAGGGGTTAAGAGAGGAGGCGACGGATAACGGCGATTCGAACGGACGGGACCGACTGCAGCATTCGCCACCTACGGAACAGATGGAGGTAAAGCTTGTGAAATCGACCTTTTCAGTTCGCGTGTCGGGACCCAAATTGAAATACCATATACTCAGTTTTTGCAATCGTCGTACGGACTGAAAAACCTGCATAGCATAACCAAACGCAATTATTACTTTTTTGAATAATGGAACGCGGTATACGCTGCTGAAAAGGTGGTAGATGTCGCAAGCAGTATTAATTGGGTAGTGCTGGGGAAATTTGGGTCAATCCTGTCTGCGTTTTAGCCGGGGTGAAACAGGGTATTACGAACTTCAGAGTTGTCAGGGGAGCGAACTCGCTCGGAGCAAACTCGGAGCACGTCTGAAGCGCACCAATATCAGGATATCAGACTGTGTCATTATCGCTCTACTATCAGGTTGCTGGGATTTCCCCTCGCTTCAAGGTAGAGGTGGCCCGAATTACCCCGCACTACCACTGTGTATGTGTTCTGTGTATGGTTGTACGCTTACGCTTCATTTACTTAAGTTCCGCTATGATACCTGGGTGGTCGCTAAGAACAGCGCCGAAACATCGGAGTCACGAGTTCACACGAGTCACACGAATTGCTTCGTTACTGTGTAGTGGAAACAAGCTGGGTAAACTTTTGACTTTGATGTTTTCGGGTGGTCGCGAATGAGTGAGAAAGTGAGCAAGTGAGAATGCTCTACACGAAAATAAAAACGCGAAGTTCAAACTCACCGTGAATTTTTAGCGTGAGTTTACTCACCACGTGTGTAGCGCGCTGGTACTGTAACTCTCACTAGTAAGCCTTGTAGTGTCCGAACTATAAAATTCAATATTTGTCTGCTACATGTACGTATGTGTGTACACCCTACATGCCGTGTACGTAAGATGTATATGTACGAACCATGCGTGTGCGGAAGTGAAAGTTGTACGGTCGTACGTACAAAGGCGGGCACGTACAAAGAAAGAATGTGTATGCTTGTCTGTTTCTAATGCAGAATGAGAGATTGTCCGCAGCAGTATCGGAGGCCAATACGCAGTTGGAGCGTGTGTGCGTGGAAAAGGACCAGCTGAACAGAGTGGTACAGTCGTTGCAGAGCGATTTGGAGATGAAGAAAACGGAGGTAAAGAAAGAAAAACACAGGCAGTGTTCACTACTGGCTATGGGCTCAGAATCACAAGATAGGGCTTGGCGAGACTCGAACCCGGGACCTCTTCCTGACAGGCGCAGACGCCTTATTCACCGGGCCACGGGCGCGTCTCAAGCTTTCCCATATCGTTTGACGTCAGTTGCGCACTCCCACAAGTCGGTTGCGCAGCTATGTCGGCTGACGTCGGTTGCGCAATCGGTTGACCGCTGTGTGGAGCCAATTGGGGAAGAGTTAAAGGTGTGGATTATTCCTCACCTCAGTATGTCCTCCCGGCTACAGTTTTTTACATCCGTCATCTGTCACGTTGCTTGGTTATTACTGTACGGTACTATTTGGTACTTTGTGGCAACAGTAAAATTATTCATCATCATCATCAAAACCGCAGGATGCTTCACTATGGAAATCAAGAACCAGAAACATTTTCCCGCTTCAAACAGCCGATGTGCGTGCAGCGTGCGGCATGCATCAGCCATTACATTACGGTAGCATAACTTTTTCGGGGCTCTGTACGTACTTAGTTATAATACGCTGATGGCTGATGTCACACGCACATTGGTTTGAAAAAGGCGGGAATTTGAAAATGTTCCTGTTTCTTGATTTCCATAGTGAAGCATCCTGCGGTTTTCCTCAGCATCTTCACAAAACAATGTTGCAGACAACGTTTTGTTAGAGGTTTGTGGGTTCCAGCTGCTCAATTTTGGGGTTTTGTTTCCTTGGGCACCTTTAACACCTACCCCCGAGAAAGCGTCATTGTTGACAACACGAAAAAAATTTGTTGTCCGTTTGTTGTCGGTTTGTTGTCCGTTTTTGTATAGGTGTTGTCGGTTCGGAGAACAACGGTACAAAAGCGGACAACAAACCGACAACAAACGGACAACAAGTTGTTGTCGGTTTGTTGTCCGTTCCGACAACACCATATAAAAACGGACAACAAAATTTTTTTCGTGTTGTCAACAATGATGCTTCCTCGGGGTAGGTGTTAACAGATAAGCCTCGATGGGAACTTAGCCTCGATTATCCTCGGACTTGCACATGTGTGAATACTGCGTGTGTGTAGGTGGATCGACTGGAGAAGGAGCTGGCGGCGCGGAATTTGGAAGCGGCGGACTTGCAGTGGGAGATTGCGGATCTGGCTCAACGACTGGAGTACAGTGACGCGGAGTTGGAGCAGACGCGCACCCCGGGCTTACTTAACGCTTCGGCGGCCATGAAGCTGAAGCGGGGGAAGGGGCGAGGGGAGAAATTGGTGGCGAAAAGGGCGCGTCTGGACAGTACAGTAGTACTGTGGTACAGTTAGTACGTAGTTAAGTAGTAGTAGTAGTAGTAGTAGTCGTAGTAGTACATGTGCTAGTACAGTAAGTTCATGTGTTAGGGTCGCTAAGGCTGAACAAGCGTCTCTAAAAAGATGTTAGAATTTTCTTGACTGGATAAAGGGGCGTTTAAGAAGTCGATGTCATTATTCTAGAGGATGAGTGTTATAGTGGTACTAAGAAGACATATGTGTATGTGCTGATGGTTTCACATCTGGCTTGCCATTACTGAAATAGATAGTCCATAAGGATTAGGTGTCTTCTTCTTTGAAGTAATTGTATTCAGACGTGGGCCTGGGGGTGAGGGGGTATGTTGAACGCACCCCCACCCCTACCTCTCCATACCCCTACCCGTACCCCAGGAAAAAAGAAAAGTAACATACCCCTGTGTTCCCCAGAAAAAAACAGCAAAACATATCCCCATGCATATCCCCAAACTTGGATTCACCAGCTTGTCTGCCAGCACACATAACTCCACCCTTTTTTCCTCTGGCTTACAGCCATGCTAAGACTTCTTACACACTCCATACAGTGCATGCATTCTCAAGAATTGTTGTTTGTAGTTCAAAATGCAGTGAATAATAGGTTTATATAATAAAGTTTTCATTCTAGACAAGTTGTGATTCCTTCTATTTATTACACCCTGAGTGTAAACACTGTGAGGGGTGCAGCAATCAGTCTTGGTCTTGGTAAAATTTTCCTAAATTTTGTTTCAGTCATGGTTTAGATTCGAAGTCTTGGTCTCAGTCTCGTTTTTAGCACCAATTCAGTCCCAGTCCATATCAACTAAACTGTCTTCTATTTTTGTCTGTCTAGTTGAATTTTGTGTATTGGTGACACATTTGTATTGGTGAAACAATTTGACATCAGAACATTAGGCTGTTAATGAATATTAGAACATTAGATCAAAACCAGTTACCCCCTCCCCCCTGCTGTCTGAAATGTATAGTGCATTCTAAAATTTCTAGCTTTACAGTACCATTACAACACCCAACAAGATCAAAGATTTAAAATTTTAACAGTTGAAACCAACAGAGATCATCCAGTTGTTAGTGCACAAATGGGCTGCGTATTTAAACACCCGTTCAAGCCGAGTCCAGTGATAGTCAGTTGTTGGGCAAACCGCTGGGAATGCATGCAGGAGTATTGGCAGCACTGTGGTCCAGTACAAATGCAAAAATATTTGCTTTACAGTATCTGATAACCCACTACTATTTCCAGTACCTGATGACACCAACATAATGCTGACACTCATTTTTTGCTTTACAGTATCTGATAACACCAATATGAGTTGACCCTCTGAATTTTTTTGCTTATAGTATCTGATAACCTACTACTATCCCCATCGGGGCTCGAAAACATCTACATATTCTGAAATGATGATTATCACACAACATTTCTTCATACCTGACCCTTCTTCATCACACACACTGACAGAGAGGTACAGTATGTACAGAGTGTCTCATAATAAACCATCCACCTTTCCGTGCATGTAATTCTGGAACCACATCTTAGATTTTTATGCGGTTTTTTGTATTTTGTAGCCAAGGCTTCAACAAGTAAGTATACAAAATTTCAACTATGTGGTTCACATACTTCGGAGACTACGACGGTTTGAATCTCGAAGCTCAAACTCGACGTTTTCCTTTACTATGGAGAAAATATCGGTTTTAGTTTTTCAAGATACCCTGTTTCATGCGTTTGCTATGCTGGCACTGGGGATAATGCATGAGATACACATTTCCTAGCATTTTGGGACATCTTTCTTCATTACGAGGCTAATTTTACTATGACTCATGCACAGAATTACCCCTAAATCGGCACTACCAGTTCGAAAAACCTTGTTTTTGACCGCTGGAGGAAAAAGGTGTTTGAGCAGCTTCCAAGCTTCCACTGGGCCTAGGAAGCTAAAATTTTGTACACATCTCAGTTGAAGCCTTGCCTACAGAATACAAAAAACCGTATTAAAATCTATGGTGTGGTTCCAGAGTTACATGCATGGGAAGGTGGACAGTTTATTATGAAACACCCTGTATGTCATTTGTGAACATCCGCCACCTGAAAACGTCTACCTATTCCAAAGTGATGATGTCACACTACATTTCTTCATACCCTACCCATGTCATTTGTGAAGGTTTTCTTCATACCCTTTATATCATTCTTGAATGTTTTCTTCATACCCTTTAATATTTCATTCATGAACATGCACCGCTGTGCGAGCAGGTGACATCACACTACATTTCTTCATACTTTTTATGTTATTCGTGAACGTGTGCCACTGTGGGAGCGCTGCTTCTCTCTCACTCTCACACATGCTTAGGGTACATGAATCCATCTTCCGCAGTGCAAGCGCAACTAATAAACATGCAAATAACCAACACCAGTGAACACCTCTCCTATTTGTTAAGTAGATCTCACTGCAGTCACCAATGCTTCTCCAGCCAGTATTATTGCACAACCTTTCATAAACCAACGAAATACTGCCCATCCATAACAAATAACTGCCCAGACTTGCACCTTTTACTGAATTATGTGGAAACATCTACTTCCTCACACCCTACAAAACCTGTCATTCGTTGACTGCTCACCCCACTCATGCCTGCTTGCACCCCCTGCGCAAAATTACACATCCACGTATATGTTCAGTAATTACATAACATGTTGAAATCACTCCTTCCATCTGTACTGTAGCAAGGAAATTTTTGGATCAGATGCAACGTTTTTTACTCGGACTACCCAGAGACAATTTTTTCGGACCTCCCTTACCCTTATTGTTCAGACCTCCTCACACATTAGCACGACCTTTCCAGCCCACTTACCACCCCCTCAACTTTCCACTGGGATACTTCAATGATCCAAAGATTAGAACTCTCACTGTACCTGTGACAGCTTCATTATGGGCTCGAAAGCCTCTCCGTATAGCCACCATGCAATTGACATTGCATGGGGCAAAAAGGGCTAACCAATCGCTGAGATCTCCTCACCAATTGACTCAGCACCTTTCAGGTATCAATTTCCACTAGATTTTGCCTTTCTAGCTGCACTGTGTCCCAAGATACTGTATTTCAATTTGAAGTTTTGCTCTTCCCCTTTATTTTACTCTGTCATGGCAACATATGTTTTGAGTTGTGCCACCTTTATTCCAGCGACTATTCATGTTTGTTTTTTTCATCATCGTGTTTTGTTTTCATCACGTTTCGTCATTGTAAGGGGGAGCGACTTTTCCTGTTTGTTTTGGCGCCATTTCATGTTTTTGTTTTCTCGTTGTCGTGTTTTGTTTTGTTTTTGTTGTTTTGGCGCCATTTCATGCTTTTGTTTTTCTCGTTGTCGTGTTTTGTTTTGTTTTTGTTTTTTTTGTTTTAGTGGGGAGCATGAGAAAAACAAACATGAAAAGTCGCTGAAAGAAAGGTGGCGGCGCAATGCAAATGTTGCTGTGCAGAGTGAAATAAGGGGAATAATACCAAAACTTCACATTGAAATATCTCAGGACACAGCTAGAAAGGCAAAATCTAGTGGAAATTGATGCCTGAGAGGTGCTTGATTGAATGTTGAGAAGATCTCGGTGATTGGTCATCAGCCCATTTTGCCCCACCAGTGGCCCTATGCAGCTTCGCAGCAGTAAAGGAGACTATCTCTATGCATCTGGCAACCTTTTGCAAATCTGGCAACCCTTTTGCAGATCTGGCTACTTTTTTGCAGATCTGGCAACCCTATCACAGAGTTGGCAACCCTATCGCAGAGTTGGCAACCCAATGCAGATCTGGCAACCCTCTTTGCGCATAGATTTTGCAACCGTTTTGCAAAAAAAAAAAAGAAAGAAAAAAAAATAATAATAAAAAAGGGGGAAAATCGAACTCAAACCAATATAAAATGATATGGAGATGGGAAATGTGTGGTTAGGAATGTAATCATAAAAGGTAGTCTGGGGTGTTTGATGGTTGTTTATGAAATGTGTGATAATACTGCTGAAATGTACTCAGTATCTCTAGAAGGTCGTGTGATTTTTGTTCTCTGGATGGATTTCTAACATTTAGAGTGAGAGAGAAGAGCGCTCCCCAGTGGCACACGTTCACGAATAACATAAAAAGTATGAAGAAATGTTGTGATGTCACTGGTCCACAGCGTGCATGTTCTGAATGAAATATTAAAGGGATGAAGAAAACATTCAAGAATGATTAAGGGTATGAAGAAAACCTCAATGACATGGGTGGGTTGAAGAAATGTAGTGTGACATATCCTTGGAAGTAGACGTTTCGTGGGATGTCAATGATAGGGTGTCTCATAATAAACGTCCACCTTCCCTGCATGTCTCTGGAACACACCTGATTTTAATCGGTTTTTTTATTCTGTGGCAAGGCTTCAACTGAGTGTGTACAAAATTTGCTTCCTACCCTGGAGCTGCTCAAACACCTTTTTCCTCCAGCGGTCAAAAACAAGGTTTTTCGAATGGTAGTGCCGATTTAGGGGTAATCTTGCTGAGTCTAGTAAATTAGCCTCGTAATGAAGAAAGATGTAAAATGCTAGGAAATGTGTATCTCTGCTTATCCCCAGTGCCAGCATAGCAAACGCATGAAACAGGGTATTTGAAAAACTAAAACCGATATTTTCTCCATATAAGGAAAACTGAGTTTGAGCTTCGGATTCAACCTTATCTCCGAAGTATGTGAACCATATTGAAATTTTGTATACTTCTTGTTAGCCTTGGCTACAAAATACAAAAAACCGCATAAAATCTATGTGTAGAATCATACGAAAGGTGGAGGTTTATTGAGACACTCTGTACTACTGTACCTCTCTGTCAGTGTGTGTGATGAAGAAGGGTCAGGTATGAAGAAATGTAGTGTGATAATCATCATTTCAGAATATGTAGATGTTTTCGAGCCCCGATGGGGATAGTAGTAGGTTATCAGATACTATAAGCAAAAAAAGTCAGAGGGTCAACTCATATTGGTGTTATCAGATACTGTAAAGCAAAAAATGAGTGTCAGCATTATGTTGGTGTCATCAGGTACTGGAAATAGTAGTGGGTTATCAGATACTGTAAAGCAAATATTTTTGCATTTGTACTGGACCACAGTGCTGCCAATACTCCTGCATGCATTCCCAGCAGTTTGCCCAACAACTGACTATCACTGGACTCGGCTTGAACGGGTGTATAAATACGCAGCCCATTTGTGCACTAACAACTGGACGATCTCTGTTGGTTTCAACTGTTAAAATTTTAAATCTTTGATCTTGTTGGGTGTTGTAATGGTACTGTAAAGCTAGAAATTTTAGAATGCACTATACATTTCAGACAGCAGGGGGGAGGGGGTAACTGGTTTTGTTCTAATGTTCTAATATTCATTAACAGCCTAATGTTCTAATGTCAAATTGTTTCACCAATACAAATGTGTCACCAATACACAAAATTCAACTAGACAGACAAAAATAGAAGACAGTTTAGTTGATATGGACTGGGACTGAATTGGTGCTAAAAACGAGACTGAGACCAAGACTTCGAATCTAAACCATGACTGAAACAAAATTTAGGAAAATTTTACCAAGACCAAGACTGATTGCTGCACCCCTCACAGTGTTTACACTCAGGGTGTAATAAATAGAAGGAATCACAACTTGTCTAGAATGAAAACTTTATTATATAAACCTATTATTCACTGCATTTTGAACTACAAACAACAATTCTTGAGAATGCATGCACTGTATGGAGTGTGTAAGAAGTCTTAGCATGGCTGTAAGCCAGAGGAAAAAAGGGTGGAGTTATGTGTGCTGGCAGACAAGCTGGTGAATCCAAGTTTGGGGATATGCATGGGGATATGTTTTGCTGTTTTTTCTGGGGAACACAGGGGTATGTTACTTTTCTTTTTTCCTGGGGTACGGGTAGGGGTATGGAGAGGTAGGGGTGGGGGTGCGTTCAACATACCCCCTCACCCCCAGGCCCACGTCTGAATACAATTACTTCAAAGAAGAAGACACCTAATCCTTATGGACTATCTATTTCAGTAATGGCAAGCCAGATGTGAAACCATCAGCACATACACATATGTCTTCTTAGTACCACTCATCATCATCATCATCATAATCATTTATGATCGCATGTGTGCGCACAACATACAACCAATGGTATTATCGCATACCACAAATGCAGTAAACATGGCGAATACCAACCATATTGTGTATGAAATCAGCGCTCTACATACAATTCGTACATATATTGATGCGACATACAGAATTCAGTACATAAATTTGCATAACTTGGTTTATCAGAAATCACCCCACTTTACATACATTGTACATACATAATGTATACGTATCAAAAATGATCGGCGGTCAAAATCGAAGCAGCGTCCAAAATCATGATCAATTGACGAGCCATGGTCCAGGAGGGGAGTGAGGCAGGTCAGATGTAGGCGGCGGAACTGGCTTTCAGCTTCGCAGTCTCTTGCACAATGGGTGGAAGTGGTGAAGGTGGAGAAAAAGAGGTGAAGCTTGAATTTCCGGATTGAAAGTAGAGAAAATTGTCAAGACCATGTGGTTGGGCTGTTGAACCTGGGTTTGAAGGCTGCTTATGATGAGGATCAGTCTTCTTGAATAGCGGAACCGAACTGCTATTTTACAGCAGAAGTTTCTTCCATACAAGAGTTCTTTTCTTCATCACAGCGCAGTTCGTTACTATTATTGATTGAGAGCGGAGAAAACAAAAGACAAGACCGCACGGCGCACACTGACTGACTGACGGCACGGCGCACACTGACCACTATAACACTCATCCTCTAGAATAATGACATCGACTTCTTAAACGCCCCTTTATCCAGTCAAGAAAATTCTAACATCTTTTTAGAGACGCTTGTTCAGCCTTAGCGACCCTAACACATGAACTTACTGTACTAGCACATGTACTACGACGACTACTACTACTACTACTACTTAACTACGTACTAACTGTACCACAGTACTACTGTACTACTGTACTGTCCAGACGCGCCCTTTTCGCCACCAATTTCTCCCCTCGCCCCTTCCCCCGCTTCAGCTTCATGGCCGCCGAAGCGTTAAGTAAGCCCGGGGTGCGCGTCTGCTCCAACTCCGCGTCACTGTACTCCAGTCGTTGAGCCAGATCCGCAATCTCCCACTGCAAGTCCGCCGCTTCCAAATTCCGCGCCGCCAGCTTCTTCTCCAGTCGATCCACCTACACACACGCAGTATTCACACATGTGCAAGTCCGAGGATAATCGAGGCTAAGTTCCCATCGAGGCTTATCTGCTAACACCTACCCCGAGGAAGCGTCATTGTTGACAACACGAAAAAAATTTTGTTGTCCGTTTTTATATGGTGTTGTCGGAACGGACAACAAACCGACAACAACTTGTTGTCCGTTTGTTGTCGGTTTGTTGTCCGCTTTTGTACCGTTGTTTTCCGAACCGACAACATCTATACAACGGACAACAAACGGACAACACATTTTTTTCGTGTTGTCAACAATGACGCTTTCTCGGGGTAGGTGTTAAAGGTGCCCAAGGAAACAAAACCCCAAAATTGAGCAGCTGGAACCCACAAACCCCTAACAAAACGTTGTCTGCAACATTGTTTTGTGAAGATGCTGAGGAAAACCGCAGGATGCTTCACTATGGAAATCAAGAAACAGGAACATTTTCAAATTCCCGCCTTTTTCAAACCAATGTGCGTGTGACATCAGCCATCAGCGTATTATAAGTACGTACAGAGCCCCGAAAAAGTTATGCTACCGTAATGTAATGGCTGATGCATGCCGCACGCTGCACTCACATCGGCTGTTTGAAGCGGGGAAATGTTTCTGGTTCTTGATTTCCATAGTGAAGCATCCTGCGGTTTTGATGATGATGATGAATAATTTTACTGTTGCCACAAAGTACCAAATAGTACCGTACAGTAATAAACCAAGCAACATGACAGATGACGGATGCAAAAACTGTAGCCGGGAGGACATACTGAGGAATAATCCACACCTTTAACTCTTCCCCAAATGGCTCCACACAGCGGTCAACCGATTGCGCAACCGACGTCAGTCGACATAGCTGCGCAACCGACTTGTGGGAGTGCGCAACTGACGTCAAACGATATGGGAAAGCTTGAGACGCGCCCGTGGCCCGGTGAATAAGGCGTCTGCGCCTGTCAGGAAGAGATCCCGGGTTCGAGTCTCGCCAAGCCCTATCTTGTGATTCTGAGCCCATAGCCAGTAGTGAACACTGCCTGTGTTTTTCTTTCTTTACCTCCGTTTTCTTCATCTCCAAATCGCTCTGCAACGACTGTACCACTCTGTTCAGCTGGTCCTTTTCCACGCACACACGCTCCAACTGCGTATTGGCCTCCGATACTGCTGCGGACAATCTCTCATTCTGCATTAGAAACAGGCAAGCATACACATTCTTTCTTTGTACGTGCCCGCCTTTGTACGTACGACCGTACAACTTTCACTTCCGCACACGCATGGTTCGTTTCGTACATATACATCTTACGTACATGGAACGTACATACATACATGTAGCAGACAAATATTGAATTTTATAGTTCGGACACTACAAGGCTTAGTGAGAGTTACAGTACCAGCGCGCTACACACGTGGTGAGTAAACTCACGCTGAATTCACGGTGAGTTTGAACTTCGCGTTTCTATTTTCGTGTAGAGCATTCTCACTTGCTCACTTTCTCACTCATTCGCGACCACCCGAAACATCAAAGTCAAAAGTTTACCCAGCTTGTTTCCACAACACAGTAACGAAGCAATTCATGTGACTCGTGTGAACTCGTGACTCCGATGTTTCGGCGCTGTTCTTAGCGACCACCCAGGTATCATAGCGGAACTTAGTAAATGAAGCGTAAGCGTACAACCATACACAGAACACATACACAGTGGTAGTGCGGGGTAATTCGGGCCACCTCTACCTTGAAGCGAGGGGAAATCCCAGCAACCTGATAGTAGTAGAGCGATAATGACACAGTCTGATATCCTGATGTTGGTGCGCTTCAGACGTGCTCCGAGTTTGCTCCGAGCGAGTTCGCTCCCCTGACAACTCTGAAGTTCGTAATACCCTGTTTCACCCCGGCTAAAACGCAGACAGGATTGACCCAAATTTCCCCAGCACTACCCAATTAATACTGCTTGTAACATCTACCACCTTTTCAGCAGCGTATACCGCGTTCCGTTATTCAAAAAAGTAATAATTGCGTTCGGTTATGCAGGTTTTTCAGTCCGTACGACGATTGCAAAAACTGAGTATATGGTATTTCAATTTGGGTCCCGACACGCGAACTGAAAAGGTCGATTTCACAAGCTTTACCTCCATCTGTTCCGTAGGTGGCGAATGCTGCAGTCGGTCCCGTCCGTTCGAATCGCCGTTATCCGTCGCCTCCTCTCTTAACCCCTCCCGTCTCTCCTCTCCACCCGTGGACGAGCTTCCGCTGCCGAAATGTCCGTGGATCAACTGCAGGTCCGTCACTCCCTCCTCCTCGATCTTTTTCACCGCTTCCTCGCCTACCGCCAGCCTGTACCTAGATCAAAAGGGGAAAATTGTGTGACTGAGGTCATCCGGGTGCGTAGTCAAATGGCTAAGGCGCTCGCCTGGAACGCGGGCGGTCCAGGGTTCGATTCCCTCGCACATCTGGCAAAGTTTCCTTCTCGACTGTACCTCTCCAACAGGCGAAGAGTGTCGGCGGCGTTATCCGTTCTCGATCGCATGGCCGCCTCCAGCTGCTCGCGAACCTGC
>JASAMW010004209.1:0-26708 GCA_030247985.1 Epsilonema sp. ZAB3_2 | reverse complement strand
TATGTCGTCACTTACTGTAATCTTTGGTGGATGGAGCGGTGACAGCTTCGTCTAGCATACGCAAGTCTAGCTCCACTTTGCGTAACTCCGTAAATCCTCGTTGCATGAGCGACAAGACACGCTTGATAAAACCCACATAGTCTACACACAGCGCCGCAAGCACAGTTGCACATGTCTATCATACTCACGTACACGTACAGTACGTACCTACTGAACAACAAGTATACCAATGTTATGTAGCTTGAATACCAAATGGAATAGTTATACAGGGTGTCTCATAATAAGCCATCCACCTTCCCGTGCATGTAACTCTGGAACCACAACTTAGATTTTAATGCGGTTTTTTGTATTTTGTAGCCAAGGCTTCAACTGAGATGTATACAAAATTTTAGCTTCCTAGGCCCAGTGGAAGCTGCTCAAACACTTCTTTCCTCCAGCGGTCAAAAACAAGGGTTTTCGAACTGTTAGTGCCGATTTAGGGGTAATTCTGTGCATGATTTATAATAAAATTAGCCTTGTAATTAAGAAAGATGTCCCAAAATGCTAGGAAATGTGTATCTCATGCAATATCCCCAGTGACAGCATAGCAAACGCATGAAACAGGGTATCTTGAAAAACAAAAACCAATATTTTCTCCATAGTAAAGGAAAACGTCGATTTTGAGGTTCGAGATTTAAACCGTCGTAGTTTCCGAAGTATGTAGACCACATAGTTGAAATTTTGTACACTTACTTGTTGAAGCCTTGGCTACAAAATACAAAAAACCGCATTAAAATCTAAGATGTCATTCCAGACTTACATGCCCGGAAAGGTGGATGGTTTATTTTGAGACACTCTGTAGTTAGTTTAGCAATTCAATCAAGATTTACGACTGGTAGGAAAAATGAGATATCCGCGACGATAAAGAAGCAGCAACATGTATACCTTTGGGAAATGGAGAGAGCAAAGATTTGAAGAAGGCTTGAGCTGCATAATGCCGATCTTTTTCAGGACAATGCTTACGAAACCAAAAACGCAACTGACGACTTTCCTGTTAAAATAAAACAAGACAAAGAGCTGAAACCAGCAATGCTATATGTAAAAGCTAAAGCTAGCAATGCTATGTAAAAACTTCAATACAGTTTGGTGTACTGACATGTCGTTGTATGTATTGATCTTGCCACGTATGTAGCGCACTAATAAAATGCTGTCTTGCACACCTTTTTATGAGTGCCAATAGCATCCACCAAGTACACAGTGAACTCCATATGCAAATGATGTCGGTCAGTTTCCGCTTTGTAGGCTTCTTCCTCTGAAAACCCAATAAGCACAACAAATATTAGCTACGTGCAAGTCAGTATGTAGCCTACTGTACCTATGTATAGAGTATGCAGGTAGGTATCACAGATAGTAGTTTTTAAGGTTAACCTGTAGCGTGTTTCCTGATAACAATGCCAGTGTGTTGCCCGCCCCCAATGTGTAATACATCGTCCGCTAAAGGCCCAACGGATTCCAGTAAAGAGGAATACCTGCAACAGCACATAAAACACATAGTACATACTAACACGTTAACATGACTATTCGCCTTGCTCCATAAGGAGGAGGTGCCGTTTTCGCCCTCCTCGCCGATTTTTGAGCTGCAGTTATCACACACGCAAAGCACGCCGAAGCAATTACTTTTTGCAATTCTGGTATATTTTTGAAAAAAGTAATTGCTTCGGCGTGCTTTGCGTGTGTGATAACTGCAGCTCAAAAATCGGCGAGGAGGGCGAAAACGGCACCTCCTCTTATGGAGGAAGACGAATACCTGGTCCTCTAAATGTGGTCTACCTTCTGCGCCTTCAGTACTGATATCCGTTTATGCGTAGAATTGTGACTTTGTTTGCAGCAAATAACCTCACAGTTCTATTTTACGCCGGATCGGAACCTAGTACTGAAGGGGCAGAAAGATCACAATTTGGATCAGGTCTATCCACCATATGCAGTAAAGGCGATTGGGTTGGTCGATGGCGACCCCGCGACACATAGTGAAAGCTTGGATCGGTGTCTGTCTACGGGGTCGTCGACGTCATTTGTTGTCCTTTTCACTCGCTCCTTTGACGCTTCCAGATGATTGAACAAGGTCGACGACCCCGCAGACGCCGATCCAAACTTTTCACTAAATGCCGCGGCATTGCAATTGCCTTACTGCATATGGTGGATTCCGAAGTAGTATAGCACTGCACTAGTGTGTACACATATGCACAGCATTGTATTATAATGTGCATACATACGACGAATCGCATTGCACACGGTATGCAACATTCATAACGTACGTACGTAATTAGATCATAATTGTGGCGTGGTAGCTGCATCAAAACAGCTAGCACGCTAATTAGAAAAATACCTCTCCACGCGTATGATGTACTCCACCGGCCCTTGGAGTACAGGCGTCATTATGATCAAATCGTCCAACGCCTCCATGTTTCTGCTGGATTTCAGTCCCAGGCCTAACAACTGCGACCAGCTCAGATCGATCGTTCACGGCTTCTTTTCTTCTTCTTCTTCTTCCCCTTGTCTTCTTGCCCCCAGGGTGGCCAGATCCCAGTGGGCGAATAGTACTAGGCCTTATCAAATCAGTACCAAATCAGTACTATGCCCATATTTTGGTCAAATATCAAGCGTATTTGCCTCAAAGTTCAGTAAAATTTAACGTTTATCCATATGAAAGTTAGCAAACTACCTGCTGAGAGTGGCGCTTTGCAGATACAAATGTCAACTTTGATGAAATAACCCGCCGAAGGCGAAAAAATTTTGCTCAATTGCTCCAAAATATGCCCAGAAACAAGCGTTTTTTTGCAGGAAAACAAAAAAATTCCCCTATCCTAATCCAGACTTGAAAAAGTACTAGAATAGTACTGAAAGTACTAGGCTACATTTTCAGTACTAGGCAGGCATGAAATAGTACTAGGTTTAGTACTATAGTACTAGGGTTGGCCACCCTGCTTGCCCCCTCCCTCCTCTTCTTTCTTCAACTTTCACTTCACCGGAAGTGACGTCACTCACGCGAACGCGACGTCGTCCATGTGTGGTGGGGTCATACTAAAAGGCGGACGCGGACACGGACGCGGACGCTGTACTAATAGGCGGACGCGGACGCTGTACTAAAAGGCGGACGCCGTACTAAAAGGCGGACGCATAAAAGGCGGACGCCAATTTCAACAGGTGTGCTCACGTGGGTCATACTAAAAGGCGGACGCGGACACGGACGCGGACGCTGTACTAAAAGGCGGACGCGGACGCTGTACTAAAAGGCGGACGCATAAAAGGCGGACGCCCTACTAAAAGGCGGACGCATAAAAGGCGGATGCCAATTTCAAACGTTGTGCTCACGTCTGCCCTACGGACGCTGTACTAAAAGGCGGACGTACAAAAGGCGGACGCTGTACTAAAAGGCGGACACATAAAAGGCGGACGTCGTACTAAAAGGCGGACGCACAAAAGGCGGACGCCTATAACAAAAACATCTTTCAACCTTCTGTCACCAGCACTAAATAAGAGCTGGCAATACTTGCACATCTGGCAGCATTTTCATGCATCTGGCAACACCTTTATGGCATGCCTTTTGATGTGATTGTGATACGTACATACAGTATAAGGACAATGGACATACGCAATGCAGAAATGTGCATTGTGATCTTATGTAATTTCCTGCCACCAATCGGCATAAATAGCCGGCGCAGGACAGGAATAAACAGTCTTTGTTGCTTGACGCTTTGGGATCAGTCGCTCTCTCTCTTCTCTCTCCCCTCGTCCATCGCCGACATATCAGATTGGCGACGCTTCTCCATTCGACCCAGGCCCAGGACAAGGGAACCCCACGGACAAGCCAGAGGAGACCATCAGGAGAGGAGCAGACCAGCCCTGACCAAGCTGGACCAGGCGGTTGCGACAGGACTCACCCATGCCCGGTCACCATGGAGCGGAGCAGATCCATCCAGCCCACATGCACAAGAGCCGGCCTCCCAGGTCCCCGGGGTGCCATGGCTGTGGGAGAGACAACTGGTCAAGCTCAAGAACCAGGACCCACAGGACCAGGCGGGCAGGAGATGGCCTCCGCGAGGTTGCTGTACCAAGGCGTCCACGGGACGTGGCACAACCCACCAAGGATGCTTCAGCAAGCCGACCCAAGACCTCAAGAAGACGCCCCGAGAGGACGCAGAGGCACCCAGCACTCATCATCGGGACCAAGCATCTTCAAACAGCTGGCAGCATCCAGCGGGGATGGGAACACCAGCTGGTCAAAGGATACTGCGCCCGATGCAGAGCGGACAGCAGAAACCGAACCAAGCTAGGACCCAAGAAGACTGCAACCCCCAGGACCTCACTGAAGAGGGGATGATGATGTGATCGTGATACGTACATACAGTATAAGGACAATGGACATACGCAATGCAGAAATGTGCATTGTGATCTTATGTAATTTCCTGCCACCAATCGGCATAAATAGCCGGCGCAGGACAGGAATAAACAGTCTTTGTTGCTTGACGCTTTGGGATCAGTCGCTCTCTCTCTTCTCTCTCCCCTCGTCCATCGCCGACATATCACCTTTATGTATGCTTCTTTACTAAATGGCGGACGCGGACGCATTTTTGTAACAGGCGTCCGCCTTTTATGCGTCCGCCTTTTAGTACAGCGTCCGCGTCCGCGTCCGCCTTTTAGTATGGCGTCCGCCTTTTGTTCGTCCGCCTTTTAGTACAGCATCCGCAGGGCAGACACGAGCATACCTTTTGAAATTGGCGTCCGCCTTTTAGTACGGCGTCCGCCTTTTATGCGTCCGCCTTTTAGTATGGCCTCCGCGTCCGCGTCCGCGTCCGCCTTTTAGTACAGCGTCCGCGTCCGCGTCCGTGTCCGCGTCCGCCTTTTAGTATGACCCTGCTCACGTCTGCCCTGCGGATGGTGTACTAAAAGGCGGGCGAACAAAAGGCGGACGCTGTACTAAGAGGCGGACGCATAAAAGGTGGACGCCTATTACAAAATGTTTTCCCATGTCTGCCATTTTGAAAGAACCCACCTCAGGGTATGGTAAGAAGATTATTTGCAGATACCAGCCACCTACGGCCAGCTTCGCTGGCCTCGCTGGCTTCTCCCTCGCAGTTACCCTGCGTTCTCCAGAAGTAGGAAAATACGTCATGTGTATGAAGAAATTATTGGCACGGAATTTTTAGGTACCCATAATACTTATTGCTTACTTACAATAGCCTACCTCGGTGCATGATTCACTTTCGCAGCGCTAACGCGTCCTGCCTTTCTGTTTCGAAACACGCTTCTCTATGCGACTTTGTACGTATGCTTGCTTACGTCACTCAAGCTTACAGTGTAACAATCAGTTTCCTCGGCCCGAGTGCGGGCCTTTCTATTTCGTTACTCTCTCTCTCTCTGCTACGTCACTCACGCTTAGGGTGCATGAGTCATCTTCCGCAGCGCGACCGCAACGAACTAACTAACTAACACGTCTCCTATTTGTAAGTAGATTTTGCAGATATGAACATCTTTCAACTTGTTACCAGCACTAAATAAGAGCTGACAGACAATACTTGCACATCTGGCAGCATTTTCATGCATCTGGCAACACCTTTATGGCATGCCTTTATGTATGCTTCTTTACTAAATGGCGGACGCGGACGCATTTTTGTAACAGGCGTCCGCCTTTTATGCGTCCGCCTTTTAGTACAGCGTCCGCGTCCGCGTCCGCCTTTTAGTATGGCGTCCGCCTTTTGTTCGTCCGCCTTTTAGTACAGCATCCGCAGGGCAGACACGAGCATACCTTTTGAAATTGGCGTCCGCCTTTTAGTACGGCGTCCGCCTTTTATGCGTCCGCCTTTTAGTATGGCCTCCGCGTCCGCGTCCGCGTCCGCCTTTTAGTACAGCGTCCGCGTCCGCGTCCGTGTCCGCGTCCGCCTTTTAGTATGACCCTGCTCACGTCTGCCCTGCGGATGGTGTACTAAAAGGCGGGCGAACAAAAGGCGGACGCTGTACTAAGAGGCGGACGCATAAAAGGCGGACGCCTATTACAAAATGTTTTCCCATGTCTGCCATTTTGAAAGAACCCACCTCAGGGTATGGTAAGAAGATTATTTGCAGATACCAGCCACCTACGGCCAGCTTCGCTGGCCTCGCTGGCTTCTCCCTCGCAGTTACCCTGCGTTCTCCAGAAGTAGGAAAATACATCATGTGTATGAAGAAATTATTGGCACGGAATTTTTAGGTACCCATAATACTTATTGCTTACTTACAATAGCCTACCTCGGTGCATGATTCACTTTCGCAGCGCTAACGCGTCCTGCCTTTCTGTTTCGAAACACGCTTCTCTATGCGACTTTGTAAAGAGGCGCGATTGCGCGAATTTGAATGTTTCATTCAGGAGCAGACCGGACACCGCACACCGGAGGAAAGAAGGAAAGGAAAGAAGCTCTGCTCAGCGAAGAGAGGAGAGAGTGAGCGGAAAAGAAGCTTCAATCACGCGCGAAATGATGGCATCAGGATCAGAGAGCAAAGCTGTTCAACTGCGACAGCATCTGGATGAAGTTCGCCGGTCGGCAGTTTGCTCCATTTGGTAATGGACGTTTCATAGGCCCTTTTGCTATTTGTAGGCCTTCGAAGTTATATTGTTGTGTGATTTTTCAGTCATTCCATGTTGAAATCACCAGTGGAAACACCATGTCACCATTTGTTCTGCGGGTAAAATGCACCCATTTGCTGATTCATGTTAATTTTGGGTTTATCTGCGTGCATACACTTTGTATGTGTACGTACAGGTGTGCAATTCATGTCCTGGATACAGGTGTTCGCGACAATGTACTGCGCTATTACTCTTACTTATAGCAACTGTATCATGCCAATGGTGGGCGGTCGAAAGCCCGCTGAATGTCCCTTATGTAGGAAGAAAATCACGAAACGGTAACTTTACGGCCCCACTCATGACATACGTAATAGATGTCGTTGATGGTTGATGCTGCGTTCAGATAAATCAGCGACGTTCGTCCAACGTACAAGTTAGGATATGTAAGCACAAGAGAAGCAGTTTGAAAAATTGGGCAGCCAGTGCAGCTTGTGCTTACATGTCTTAATAGAGTACACCCGCGCTAAAGACTATTCCATCATGTCTTGCGTTTTCGTACAAGTTAGTCCGAAAAAGTCCGTGGCTGACCCTGCTTTGGACGTGCGTTGCTAATGTGAACGCGGGATGAGTGTTGTTCATTCTCAGAGGCATCAACTGTGCACCGGATGTGCTGGATGTGTCTATCGTCATCAAAATCCTCAACGCCTTCAACGCAGATTTGGCTGAACTTGGAGGAACGAAAAGCGTGAATGCAGAGCCGATTTATGGAAGTCAGGTGAGCTGGCCTTACGTTCCATGCATGCATTGTCTACTACATTGTGAGGTATATACACCTGCATTTACCTTATCTGGGAATCAATGAACCGTCGTACAACTGGCGAAATACAGTGTGTGCACATCCTGTACGTACACATATGTACAGTACATACATTACCGTTGCACATTTATGTATGTACGTAATGGTACTGTGCTGTACGTACTAATGCAATCTTGTTTGTTTGTTGTTGGATATTTTTGCGTAGATATTTGCTGACAGTTGGCCCTTGTTTTCAGCTAATCGTCGGCCCATCCCCACCACGCAAACTTGCACCTCCTTCTTCCAACAAACTTCTAACTTTGCCACCGCCAAATTCAACAGGCACCAAAAACTCAGACAATCAACCTGCCTTACCCTCTCCTATGCCTTCCACTTCCACATCTTCAGCAATGGAACCAAGGAGAAGCAATAGAAGGAAAAGTTCTCTTATAGCTCTGGATAAAATACTGGAGAGAGAAGAGACTGCTCCATCGACTAAGAAAGGGAAGAGGGACGCGGTTCTTACAAGGAGCAAGCAAGAGGAAAGTAAAAGCGCAGAACGAAGAGGAAGAAAAAGGAAAGAAGATGATGGATTGTTGGAAAGAAGTGAGGGTAAGAAGAAGAGAAAGAGTAGTCGAGAGGAGGGAAGCGTTTCTTCAAGCATAGAGGAGAAGAGAAAGGAGGGACGTTTGGAAGGAGAGAAGACGGAGAATGAAGAAAGAGAGGAGGAAGAATTGCTGGAGAGAAATCAGAAGCAGAGAAAGAGCAGCCAACGCCAAGAAGAAAGAAGCACTTGTTCACGAAGAGAACACAGAAATGTGGAGAGCGAGAACGGAAAAGGAGCATGCGTGGAAGAAGAGAAGGAGAAAGAACAGAGAGAAGAGAAGGCGGAGGAGAAAACGAAAGAAATTGATGAGGTGCGAAGAGAGAATGACAAAGGTGACCACGAGGAAAATAAGGAGGCGGAGATATCAAGAGAAAAACGTGAAGAGGAGGAAAAGGAAAAAGAAGAAGAAGGCATGGAGGAGAGGGAAGAGAATGGGGCAGAAAAAGAGGAGGGAGGTGCAGAAGCTCAAAAGGGAAGGAGCACTCCAGGAAAAGAAGGAAACGATTCGTCCAGAAAAGAGGGAATAGTCGAGGATAAGAGAGAATATGAACTGGAAGAAGCATGCGTGGAAGTCAAGAAGAAGAAGGAAGGGGAAACAGAGAAAGCTGCTGTCGAAATGGCTCCAAAGGAGGCGATTGAGGAAAACGATGCAGTGCAGCCACCGGAGAGTGAAGAGTCAGTTATTCTCACGTCCCAGTACGGGCAAGGGCAAGCACAGCTAATGACATCGGCGCGGGTATCAACTGAACGTATTGCTGACAGCACCCTTACCTCTGCGAATCCTGTCGACCAAACTGAGAAAGGGGAGGCAATGAAGGAACGGGGTAACGTACCTACCTACTGTACATACGTTATGGTTGACGGCGGTAGTGGGTGAGTCTACTGGGCAATCGATTATGCATGGGCAGAGGCATTAAAGGCTCTATAATAGTGACAGCTTTGAAGTTTGGAAGCTTCCACTTTCTGTCGTCGACAATATGATCTCATTTGAGAGATGGAGGTTTCATTTGAGAGAGATGGAGGTTTTTGATCTTGGAAATAGGAAATCTTGGAAGTGAAAGTGTTGGCTTGTATTTTCAGCTGGTGCATCAGACAGCGCGGTGGTGGAGAAAGCGAATACACGCAGGGAGGGTGAGGGGGATTTATCTGACTGGATCAAACGATGGGTGGAACTCTCACTATCCAATGGTAAGGTTGTTTCTGCTCTCTATATGCGCTGTTTATGTACTGTATAGTTTTCCTGATACGTACGCGTGTAAGTTGCTCGTATTCTTTGGTGATAATGGTATGGCACATCGGTTATTGTAGGAACTTCCATTTTTCAAACGCTGAAGAGATTGATGCCATGGCTGAAAGATTATGTAGCGAATGAAGAGGTAGGACGTGCTGCGTGCGGGTATGTACCCTTCGGCAACCCTGTGTACGTATGTACATCAACAAAACGGTTGCTTCGTTTCTCTGATAGGATGCTCGAGAAGTGACTTCGTGGTTGATTGGAAGCGAGCTACCAAAGTGTCCATCGTGTAATCAGCAGGATCGGGCAAAACAGTTGGAAAATGCGCCAACTGCAGCAAGACAGAGAACTGCCTCTATGTCACTATCGAACGGTGGCGACAATGGTAAGCCGCTCGTACTTACTATATCCTTTTGCAGTGCGCAGTGCTGCCGCATTGCCTCCCGCCCAATTTATGGAGAAATACGTAAAAGCGCACTTTCATAAAACAAAACCAAATGCTGATTTTGCTAATAGGGCGAGGGAAAAGGCCAGGAAGTGAATAAGTACTGCTTAGGCTATCTATCTACTGTATATTATATATGCTTATGTTTATCGGGAGACAAGGTGGCAGCACTATGCGCTTAGGCAAGACTGTGCTCAGCGGATTACTCTATGTGTGACATAGGTTATGGATACGTAGCCATATACACGACCTACGTACATACTGCTATTCGCAAGGTTACTTCATAAGTATGTTTATGTACGTGGGTGGTTTTCTGTGGATGTAGCCTACATTTTGTTTCGCAGTGGTAGCGACAAAGTTTGTGTTAGCACCGCAGAGAAGACAGAGTACAGAAGAGCTGGAAGCTGAAGTGGTCCGAGAGGAAGGTGCACAGCAGAAGAACCTCAGTCAGACACGTCTGTCGCAGGCCAGCAATACATCAATGACGTGGAGCCGGTTCTGCTCATCTTCGCAGCGATCCACAAGTATGTAGGGACGGGTACTGTGTGGTAATTTGGTACACTCAAGCTTGTCTTCAGCTTCACCTCTGGCGTTTATGGTTGTTTATTGGCCATCAAACCCCAAGCAAATGCGTTTTTTCGGTACTGCGCTGGTGGATTGCGTTTGCTGCTGTGGTCACGAGCTTCATCAATACTTAGTTAGAGTTACAGCTTGGGTATCCGGGGTGTACCCATTGTGCCACACAAGTAATTGTTCGATCGACCCGAGATAAATATTTTATCATGCATGGCACAGTAGTAGTGTACATAGTACATACACGTGCGTCGACCAGATGATTATAAGAAATTGCGTTCTACAGGTGGCGACGCTGATCGCAATGACCGCATGACTTCTGAGGACCGGATTCTGTTAGAAGCTGCTAGCGCCTGCCAAATGCCGCCTGCTGCTGCTGTGGCCACTAGAACTGCTGACTCGGCTAGTAACTTGATGCAGGCGAAGGGAGAGGAGAAGCAGCCCCGCAATGAAGATGCCCTGACTTCCATCTCTCATATCACTGAGTCTGCAGGTACTGTACATAAACTAGTCACTTGCATATCTGGCCAGAGAGAGTTGGCTATGGGACTCAAGTCGTCATGCGTAGTTTGCATGTACTTCTGCAAAATAGGCGTACACGAAGTAAGGACAGAAATCCGCATTTATGAATCTATTTTACGCAACACGACCTGAGTTCCATGGACTATCTTTGCAGCACCATCGTGCGTGCATACATGTGTATGCGTATTTAATTTACGTACTGTGATCATTACGCGGCGTGATGGCCCATTCATATCAGAGACATGCGACAGAGACAAAAGCATGGACAGCCATGGATACGCCGAGCGCATTTCTCTCCAATCCAATGTGAATGAGCCATAACTCACGTACATATGTGAGTGAACGAATTGGTGTACGTACAGAGCTCCTTTTCGCAAGTCAAGGCAGTAACGAGGCGGCCCTTATGGAGTGGGTACAGCAGCAGCCCCTCACTACCTCAACAAGCACGCCGCGTTCACAAAAGAACCCAACCACTCCTAGAAGCCAACAGAGGTCTCCTAAGGCGGGGATTTATGGCGAACAGAGGACTCCAAAGGCGGGGACCAAGAATAGCGATGATTCGTTCAACAGTACGGCAGATATGTTCGAAAGCACCCCTCGTAGGGAGCCGACGGGAGGAAGTACTAGTAGTAATGGAGAAGCGCCGAAGGATAAGGAAGGAGGAGACAGAGAAGTGAACACGTCTGGGAGAAAAAAAGGAGCGACAAAGCGACGAGACGAGGAAGACGATGACGAGGAGATGACGGAAGACGCTATTCTCAAGGAATTGATGGTATGTGATTACTTACAGCAAGGTGTCTACAGGCAAGGTGTACATCGTTTTTTCGGTAATCGATAATGCCAACTATATGGACAACCGAGGCGGCCTTCTAACAAAGACGGCTCGTTTTTGATAAACTGCTTGATATGCTCCGGATCAACGTATGCACATCAAGCTAAGCATGCTAATTGTATTGTGTATGGTGGTACGTACCGTATTTACCGATGCATAACCCCCCCAATGCAGAACCCCCCCCCCCCCCCCCCCTATGCATACCCCCATATTGGCAAAACATAAAAAATGCCCAATGCATAACCCTCCCCATGCATACCCCCATATGTACTGTACAGTACCTGAACCTACCTATGTAAGCTGGTCATATGGTAGCCATAGCCACTTCCACACCAAGCTAAGATGCCTATAAGCCTGCTTGGGGGTTTATAGTACTAGAATAACCCTGTTTTGGCCTCGATTATACCCTAAAACACGTGTTTTTGACCTAAAAAATATGCCTCTGCGCACCTCTCAAAAACATAAAAAATGCCCCATGCATAACCCCCCCCCCCCCTATGCATACCCCCATATGGGACCTCTCAATTTTTGCATACCCCATGGGGCTATGCACCGGTAAATACGGTACTTCGGTCGGATATGCCGCACCAAGCTTTACCGTACCGTACCAAAAAGCACATGGACGTGCCTACTATGTTCGTTCCTACTATGTTTGTTTGTTTGTTTGTTGCCTACTATGTTTGTGTACATGCATTTATTGCGCTATGTTTTTCAGGACGAGGGTCGAAACGACAAAGAAAACACCCCGACTAAATCGCTTGCTTCCAAACAACAGAACCTCCACCCTATTCCCCCAGCCACCAGCAGTGGCGCAGTGCTGGTCGTAGACACGGCTCCCACTACACATGAGCTCGCTGCACTGACACCCATCGTGACTGGCCAGGTAGGTATTATTGAAGAATAATGATGTTGGTGTGTAGGACGCTTGGCTCGTATGAACGTACGTACCAATGTCCGCATTGCTAATGTACAATGTACATACGAGTCCATCGCCCTACACACCATCACACCAGATGTGTAACTTATAAGCTTGATGTCTCCACTGGGTTCAGGTACTGTACGCGCACATCATTTTTTATTGTTTATACGATGGATACGTTCCATTTTATTCTTCACAATACAAGTAATATGGGCAAACGTGAACTATACAGAAGCAGTTTTGCACAGGCAGAAGAGGTGATAGCAGAGACGCTGGATCCTGTAGCTTCGCCTCCGGTGGCCGTAGTGACTCCGTTGGAACAAGCCCATGTACTGACGGAGACGCCTGAGCGTGTGAAAGAGCGACCAATCAAGTACTGTCTGTCAGGATTCACCAGGGAAAGGATGGAGAGCTTTGTAAGGTGTAGGACGCACTGACATCAGCAGCTTTTCTTGATCATATGGTTGTGTACCTGCTCGAAGAATTGGGATAATGGGCTTGTGTTTGGGCCCGAAGAGAGTGAATACTGTCATGTGATATCTATCGTCTTATTTGCAGGGACAACAGTGTAGCCGGTTCAAGCAACTCTTTGGTGGCGTCAGAGTTCGAAGTGTGGATGAGGATGGATGCACGCATCTGATATGCTTCACGAGTACGTTTAAGCGGTTTCCTTCCCTGTGTGATGTACCTAACCTACGTTATATACGTATGTTGGATATTGTCGGTATTTGGGCATGTTTGTACTGTATAGGTACATTGTTCTGAATGTTTTTCTTCAGAGCTGAAGCAGGTGGCGGATCGAACGCTGAAATATTTCCAGGCTATCGCATTGCAGCGTTACGTGGTGAGCCACGAGTGGCTGCTCAAATCTGTGGAGAGCGAATGTCTTCAGCCAGCGGTTGGTAATCTAATCGGTCTACGACGGCACTGTATTGCTCTTTGCTTTATTATTGCCACCCACCCTGTGACCTCTCTGTGCTGATGTGGATTTTGCACGTTCTGCGCTTTGCATAGTACGTAGAACGGAAGTGTCTACTTTGTGTTTTCCAGAAGGATTTCGAGATCCTGGGTGATCTGGTGGTGGGAACAGAATACGAGGCGCCTCGTCGCAGTCGCTTAGAGTCTCATCGAACCGGCCGTCTCTTTCGTCAACACGCATTCTTCATCCTCGGAGAGTTGGCCAAATGCGAGAATAGTAAAAGCCAAGAATGCATAATTGAGATTTCGATGGAAGCGAGAGAAGAAGAACTTATCAACTTACATACGTACAATAGGCCAACGTACGTACGTACGTTCTTCACTCGGTTCTGTCGAGTGTCGACATATCTTTGGCATTCTTGAATATTGCTCTTCATCTCGGTTTCATTGATCAACTCTTGGCACGTTCAGAACTTGGCATGGCTAATTGCAGGGGAGATTTACGATTTGATCGGCAAATGCGGCGGTGCTGTCATGTCGCATATGGAACAGTTTCAAACTGTTGAGCTCGGTGTGCGCCGTGTTTTGGTTGTGGAAGAAAGCAGCATGCAACTGGACGAACCGAAGTGGCGAAGTATGTGCGTGCACATACGTACCCATGTGTACTTGCAACCTGTATGTACGTACATCACAGTTTGAGATTAATTTTCACTTTTCAGAGCTCCAGCGTGAATTTGGAGTATCCGTAGTGACGCTGGACTTTATCTTCAACTCGCTGGCCCGTTTGAAAGTGCCGGAACTCGAAGAATACGATTTGCTCAGCCAGTTCAGTCAAGAATCATCCATGTGCAGCCGCAGATAAAACAGGAAAACGACGTACATATATACAATTTGTACGTGTAGTTATTCAGCAGAAATTGATACTTTTTCTGGCCATTTTCATTTGCGTGTGCATTCATCGGTAACAAAACAAATAAGTTTTTACGGTATAACAAACGCCTTGAAAAGCAGGCACAACACTGCTAGCTACAATTTACAGTATGTGTACGTACGTACAAGAATGGTGCTGTGCTGTGCTGACTGAAGAGCATGAATCATCCACGCTTCATCGTACCTCATCACAGCAAAGATCACTTCATTCTATAGTGTATGATAGATGCGGAGTCTATTTCCATAGCTTCTTCAAAGACATGTTCTTCTCGGAGTCTTTCTGCATGACCTGAAACATGACATTCACAATGGAGACGTATGACATTCATAAACAACAGAACAGTGTGAAGAAGCATTTAGTACGTACGTGACGTGTTCCTCGCTCAATCTGTGCTTCGAGTAAGGAGTTAGGTACCAATTTCTCTTTATTACATACGTACCTGCCCAATAACATCTACACGTGCATGCATACCTTGCTGACAGCCATTTCGAAGTCTTCTTGTGTGACGTGAACGCGTCGTTCACGCAGCGCGAACATGCCGGATTCCGTGCAGACGGCCTTCACTTCCGCTCCAGAAGCACCCGGTATTCCTTCGGCGATCTTGCGCAGATTTATGCCTCGCGTCAGATTCATCTTACGCGAATGGATCTTCAGGATGTCCAGTCGCGCCTACAAATCACAAGTGGAAAAACGCCTTTATCATGTGCATGGCATGATCCTTTCCATTACATATTGTGCATGCACACTGTACATACGGCATACTGTAACAGCAGGAGCAATTTCGGACACCCATGGTTTTAGTGCAATTCAGACGGTTGTATGAAATACTGCTACGTTTTCTTTTCTAACGAAATGCCTTGCTCACAGCTCCAATAAGCTAAGGTGTCCGGCCGGAATTTCCCAGCTGTTCGAAAATACCACACACGTACTGGAGCATGAGCATACATACGTTTTCGTCAGGGGCAGGGAACTCGATTTTCCTGTCGATTCTGCCCGGGCGCAGGAGAGCCGAATCTAGGATGTCGATGCGATTCGTGGCCATCACCACTTTGATGTTCTTGGTCGCTTCGAACCCGTCCAACTGATTCAACAACTCCAACATCGTCCGCTGCACTTCGCTGTCGCCTAAAAGCGCAGCAATAAGCACAGACAGCACTTGTACGTGTACACACACACACACATTTCGGCTGTATGTACAAGCTGAAGCTGAAACAACTGTATGTATCCATCTATCCGCCAGATCAACACATGGTTGTGTGCTGTGCACCACCTGCGTCCAGCACTATGGCGGCGGGTAGCGGGTTCGATATCACTGGGTCCGCTGGGCGAACTTTCTTTCTACAGTACTTTTACAGGTAATGCCATACCTCCAGAGCTGCCTTCCACTCTCGACGAGCCGATGGAGTCGATCTCATCCATAAAAATGATAGACGGAGCGTGCTCCCTGCAATCACAAAATCTCTGGATACAATACGTACCACATCACGCTGAATCCAACCCACAAAACCCTACGTGGTACATACAGATACAGAGCCAGGTACGTATGTACCTATTATACAGTGTACCTACAGTACTAGCTCACCTCGCCATGACGAAGAGTTCTCGCACCATCCTCGCCCCCTCTCCGATGAACTTCTGCACCAGTTCCGACCCGCTGACGCGAATGAAGGTGCACTCGGTGTGATGAGCCACGGCGCGCGCTAACAGCGTCTTCCCAGTGCCCCGGAGGACCGTAAAGCAAGACTCCCTTCAAACAAAGAAACATCAACAAAACCAGCATTAGCGGAAATCGAGCACACAATATCACTGCAAAAAAAGTAGAGAGAATGCAATGTCATACAGTGCACACATAGAGAATGCAATGTCGTGCAGTGCACACATACCTTTGGCTGTTCGATTCCCAATGCTTCAAAAAGTTCTGGATGCTTGATAGGCAGCTCAATGACCTCCTTTATCTCCTTGATCTGCTTATGCAATCCCACCCCGATCATCTCATACGTGGAATCTGGTACTTTTTCCACCATCATCAAACTCACCAAAGGATCAACCTAAAATTAGTAAAACAAAACAGAATTTGTACGCACCGGACACTTGAACTCAGTGGTTGGACTGCCTGTTGTCCAGAGTTCAATTCCTTCACAAGCGGCAAGTCAAAACGTGAGCGGTATCAATATTTGCATCCATAGAAAGACGAGAGTAAAGTACCATGGGTAAACCCGGCCACCATAGTACTGAAAAGGCGTTCTTTCTACCTGGACGGCCGGGCTTATCCGCGATCCCCTCTAGTACCTTGTTTGGACAGGATCTTATGCAGGGCGTAGCTGTCTGCCCGCAAGGCAGACGCGACAATTGGCAGTCACCTGATTGACATCGATATTCTTGTCTCAGGTCCGACCAGCATACTTCCCTTCCGGATGCACCTACAATTTATTTATTGGGACAGTCAGGGGTACTCTAATTTGGGACTACGGGAATGGGCCATCAACCAGGTACTCTATCGGCAACGAGCGTCCGCAATAGTGACAGGCACACAAATCATGCTACATGAACAAGGCTGGCTCCCGAGGTAATGAAGTGAGCTCTGCAGTTGTCTGAAGAAGTAACAGTTCACGGGATGACGGCCCATGCCCAAGTACCTCTTCTCTGGCTACCGTATTACCAAGCATCAGGGTACTATGTTTGCCAATATGGGGCGGTATGCATAGGGGGGCTATGCATAGGGGGGGGGGGGGGGGGCTATGCATGGGTAAATACGGTAGTGAGAGAAGAGGTAACTTGGGCATGGGGCCGTCATCCCGTGAAGTTGATGTTTGCAACAAATGCAGAGGTCAGTTCAGTACCCTCGGGAGAAAGAAAGTTTTAGCATGATTTGGTGCCTGTCACTATTGGCGGACGCTAGTTGCCGATAGAGTACCTGGTTGATGGCCCATTCCCGTGTCCCAAATTAAAAGTACCCCTGACTGCCCAATACGGAATAAATTTTAGGTGGCATCCGGAAGGGAAGTATGTGGTGGACCTGGACAAGAATATCGATGTCAATCAGGTGACTGCCAATTGTCGCGTTGCCTTGCGGGCAGACAGCTACGCCCTACATAAGATCCTGCACAAACACAAGGATACTAGAGGGGGATGGCGGATAAGCCCAGCCGTCCAGGGTCAGAAAGAAAACGCCTTTTCAGGTACTATGGTGGCCGGCGACTTTACCCATGGTACTTTACTCTCGTCTTTCTATGGATGCAAATATTGATACCGCTCACGTTTTAAGACTTGCCGCTTGTGGAAGGAATTGAACTCTTTGGACAACAGGCAGTCCAACCACTGAGTTCAAGTGTCCGGTGCGTACAAATTCTGTTTTGTTTTTACTAATTTTGGTAGGGTTGATCCTTTGGTGAGTTTGATGATGGTGGAAAAAGTACCAGATTCCACGTATGAGATGATCGGTGGATTGGATAAGCAGATCAAAGAGATAAAGGAGGTCATTGAGCTGCCTATCAAGCATCCAGAACTTTTTGAAGCATTGGGAATCGAACAGCCAAAGGTATGTTTGCACTGCATTGCATTCTCTACTCTGACTTATGTCCTCTTCTTTTGCAGTGTTATTGTGTTGCTCATTTGTTGATTTCTTTGAAGGGAGTCTTGCTTTACGGTCCTCCGGGCACTGGGAAGACGCTGTTAGCGCGCGCCGTTGCTCATCACACCGAGTGCACCTTCATTCGCGTCAGCGGGTCGGAACTGGTGCAGAAGTTCATCGGAGAGGGGGCGAGGATGGTGCGAGAACTCTTCGTCATGGCGAGGTGAGCTAGCACTATAGGTACACTGTCTATGCACTGTACATACCTGGTTATGTTCCACTTAAGGTTTTGTGATTGAGCGTGATGTGGTACGTATTGTATCCAGAGATTTTGTGATTGCAGGGAGCACGCTCCGTCTATCATTTTTATGGATGAGATCGACTCCATCGGCTCGTCGAGAGTGGAAGGCAGCTCTGGAGGTATGGCATTACCTGTAAAAGTACTGTAGAATGAAAGTTCGCCCAGCGGACCCAGTGATATCAAACCCGTTACCCGCGGTCATAGTGCTGGACGCAGGTGGTGCACAGCACACAACCATATGTTGGTCTGGCGGATAGATAAGATGGCGCGAACGTACATACAGTAGTTTCAGCTTGTGTATACAGCCAAAATGTGTGTGTGTACACGTACAAGTATAGTAGAACTGGAATTGCTGGGACCCATGCATTATTTATCTCCGGTTCTAGCGACCGTAGAGCAAAGCGGTTAAAAATCTCTCGATAACTTTAGCTCGCCTGGAAAATAAAAAAAACCGCATGCGTCTACGTGCCCTCTGTGTCGAGAAATCGCCAAATTCCTTAAAGGCGGGGGGTAACGTTACGTAACGAGCAGGTATTTTCAAGAATGCTCCCCACCATTGAATAGAGAATTTTTTTCTGCCCATATGCGTCATATGTCAAAATGTTGTAGCTCCTTGCGTTATTGAGGTACGTAATTTTTTCGGTATCCATCTCCCATAGCTGTGAACCACAATGAACCACTGGATGCGTTTTGCTACCAATCATCGTGATTGCGCAGTTTCTATTCATGCTATTATGGACCATGATGAAAGGACTATGATCATTCTTACGCTGAAGCCGAATGAAAGGTGGCAGAAAAAAGTGTCCATGGTCAACTGGAACTGTCCATAACCCCTGTTCATAAACTGCGCAATCACCACGACAGACAGCAAAAACGCAACTGCGGGTTTTCTGTGGTTCACTCCTATGGGAGACTGACATCGAAAAGCCTGCATTACTCAAAAACGGTAATAGCTACAACTTTTTGACATATGACGCATATGGGCAGAAAAAAATTCTCTATTCAATGGTGGGGAGCATTCTTGAAATTACCTGCTCGTTACGTAACGTTACCCCCCGCCTTTAAGTACTAAAAATGTACACTTTTTTGGATTATTCAACATAACTGAACAATCTGCAAATACTTTTTCATTAAAACTAGCCTATCCTATGTAGAATTTGATGCAGATTTCAAAAATAGTATTAGTTTCAAAAAATTTAACCCCTACCCAAAAATTGTCAAAAATATACAATTTTTGCAAAATTATATACTAGGGGTTAAATTTTTTTAAAACACCGATACTGTTTTTGAAATCTACCCCAAATTTTACATAGGATAGGCTACTTTTAATGAAAAAATTTTTGCGGCATTGTTCATTTATGTGGAATAATCGAAAAAAGTGTACCTTTTTAGTACATTTTTAGTACTTAAGGAAATCGGCGATTTCTCGACATAGAGGGCACGTAGACGCATGCGGTTTTTTTTATTTTCCAGGCGAGCTAAAGTTATCGAGAGATTTTTAACCGCTTTGCTCTACGGTCGCTAGAACCGGAGATAAATAATGCATGGGTCCCAGCAATTCCAGTTCTACTATAGTGCTGTCTGTGCATATTGCTGCGCTTTTAGGCGACAGCGAAGTGCAGCGGACGATGTTGGAGTTGTTGAATCAGTTGGACGGGTTCGAAGCGACCAAGAACATCAAAGTGGTGATGGCCACGAATCGCATCGATATCCTAGATTCGGCTCTCCTGCGCCCGGGCAGAATCGACAGGAAAATCGAGTTCCCTGCCCCCGACGAAAACGTATGTATGCTCATGCTCCAGTACGTGTGTGGTACTTTCGAACAGCTGGGAAATTCCGGACACCTTAGCTTATTGGCGCTGTGAGCAAGGCATTTTGTTAGAAAAGAAAACGTAGCAGTAGGCCTATTTCATACAACCGTCTGAGTTGCACTAAAACCATGGGTGTCCGAAATTGCTCCTGCTGTTACAGTATGCCGTATGTACAGTGTGCATGCACATTATGTAATGGAAAGGATCATGCCATGCACATGATAAAGGTGTTTTTCCACTTGTGATTTGTAGGCGCGACTGGACATCCTGAAGATCCATTCGCGTAAGATGAATCTGACGCGAGGCATAAATCTGCGCAAGATCGCCGAAGGAATACCGGGTGCTTCTGGAGCGGAAGTGAAGGCCGTCTGCACGGAATCCGGCATGTTCGCGCTGCGTGAACGACGCGTTCACGTCACACAAGAAGACTTCGAAATGGCTGTTAGCAAGGTACGCATGCACGTATAGATGTTATTGGGCAGGTACGTATGTAATAAAGAGAAATCGGTAACTCCTTACTCGAAGCACAGATTGAGCGAGGAACACGTCACGTACGTACTAAATGCTTCTTCACACTGTTCTGTTGTTTATTATCGCTCCATTGTGAATGTCACACGTACCGTACTAGCGCACATAGCACTCTGTTTCAGGTCATGCAGAAAGACTCCGAGAAGAACATGTCTTTGAAGAAGCTATGGAAATAGACTCCGCATCTATCATACACTATAGAATGAAGTGATCTTTGCTGTGATGAGGTACGATGAAGCGTGGATGATTCATGCTCTTCAGTCAGCACAGCATAGCACCATTCTGGTACGTACGTACACATACTGTTAATTGTAGCTAGCAGTGTTGTGCCTGCTTTTCAAGGCGTTTGTTATACCGTAAAAACTTATTTGTTTTGTTTACCGATGGATGCACACGCAAATGAAAATGGCCAGAAAAAGTACCAATTTCTGCTGAATAACTACGTACAAATTGTATATACGTACGCTTTCCTGTTTTATCTGCGGCTGCACATGGATGATTCTTGACTGAACTGGCTGAGCAAATCGTATTCTTCGAGTTCCGGCACTTTCAAACGGGCTAGCGAGTTGAAGATAAAGTCCAGCGTCACTACGGATACTCCGAATTCACGCTGGAGCTCTGAAAAGTGAAAATCAATCTCAAACTGTGATGTACTGTACGTACATACAGGTTGCAAAGTACACATGGGTACGTATATGCACGCACATACTTCGCCACTTCGGTTCGTCCAGTTGCATGCTGCTTTCTTCCACAACCAAAACACGGCGCACACCGAGCTCAACAGTTTGAAACTGTTCCATATGCGACATGACAGCACCGCCGCATTTGCCGATCAAATCGTAAATCTCCCCTGCAATTAGCCATGCCAAGTTCTGAACGTGCCAAGAGTTGATCAATGAAACCGAGATGAAGAGCAATATTCAAGAATGCCAAACATATGTCGACACTCGACAGAACTGAGTGAAGAACGTACGTACGTACGTACGTTGGCCTATTGTACGTATGTAAGTTCTTCTTCTCTCGCTTCCATCGAAATCTCAATTATGCATTCTTGGCTTTTACTATTCTCGCATTTGGCCAACTCTCCGAGGATGAAGAATGCGTGTTGACGAAAGAGACGGCCGGTTCGATGAGACTCTAAGCGACTGCGTCGAGGCGCCTCGTATTCTGTTCCCACCACCAGATCACCCAGGATCTCGAAATCCTTCTGGAAAACACAAAACATTAAAAAAATCACATACCGACAGATACTTCCGTTCTGTACTATGCAAAGCGCAGAACGTGCAAAATCCACAACAGCACAGAGAGGTCACAGGGTGGCAATAATAAAGCAAAGAGCAATAAAGTTCCGTCGTAGACCTATTAGATTACCAACCGCTGGCTGAAGACATTCGCTCTCCACAGATTTGAGCAGCCACTCGTGGCTCACCACGTAACGCTGCAGTGCGATAGCCTGGAAATATTTCAGCGTTCGATCCGCCACCTGCTTCAGCTCTGAAGAAAAACATTCAGAACAATGTACCTACTTACAGTACATGCCCACAATACCGACATCACGCCACATAAACACTGCCATCACAGCGCAGAACCACGGAAGAAAATCGTGGTACGTACGTACTCGTGAAGCATATCAGATGCGTGCATCCATCCTCATCCACACTTCGAACTCTGACACCACCAAACAGCTGCTTGAACCGACTACACTGTTGTCCCTGTAATATATATGACAGTATTCACTCTTTTCGGGCCCAACCAACCACAAGCCTGTCATTGCACATATCCCAATCCTTCAAGGAGGTACTGTAATGCCGCGTTTATAACCCCCCTATATGATCAAGAAACGCTGCTGATGTCAGTGCGTCCTACACCTTACAAAGCTCTCCATCCTTTCCCTGGTGAAGCCTGACAGACAGTACTTGATCGGTCGCTCTTTCACACGCTCAGGCGTCTCCGTCAGTACATGGGCTTGTTCCAACGGAGTCACTACGGCCACCGGAGGCGAAGCTACAGGATCCAGCGTCTCTGCTATCACCTCTTCTGCCTGTGCAAAACTGCTTCTGTATAGTTCACGCTTGTCCATATTACTTGTATTGTGAAGAATAAAATGTAACGTATCCATCGTATAAACAATAAAAAATGATGTGCGCGTACAGTACCTGAACCCAGTGGACACATCAAGCTTATAAGTTACACATCTGGTGTGATGGTGTGTAGGGCGATGCACTCGTATGTACATTGTACATTAGCAATGCGGACATTGGTACGTACGTTCATACGAGCCAAGCGTCCTACACACCAACATCATTATTCTTCAATAATACCTACCTGGCCAGTCACGATGGGTGTCAGTGCAGCGAGCTCATGTGTAGTGCGAGCCGTGTCCAGGGCCAGCACTGCGCCACTGCTGGTGATTGGGGGAATAGGGTGGAGGTTCTGTTGAATGGAAGCAGGCGATTTTGTCGGGTTGTTTTCTTTGTCGTTTCGACCCTCGTCCTGAAAATCAATAGCGCAATGCAAGTACGTACGAACAGCGTAGGCAACAAACAAACAAACAGAACAAGCAGGAACGAACACCAGTCAGGCACGTCCATGTGCTTTTGCGGTACGGTACGGTAAAGCTAAGTGCGGCAGTATCCGACCAGAAGTACAGTGTTTCCCGGTGCATAGCACCCATGGGGTATGCAAAAGTGAGAGGTCCCATATCGGGGTATGCGTGGGGGGGGGGGGGGTTATGCAGTGGGACACTATTTATGTTTGGAGAGACTGCGCAGAGAGCGTATTTTTTAGGTCAAAAACACGTGTATTTAGGGTATAATCGAGGCAGGAACCGGGGGTTATTCTGGTACTATAAACCCGCAAGCAGGCTTATAGGCATCGTGGCTCGGTGTGAGAAGTGGCTTATAAGGCTCTCAGTATGACAGAGCTACATAGGGAGCGTATTAGTTACTGTCAGGTACATATGGGGGTATGCATGGGGAGGGTTATGAGGTCTGGGCATTATTTTATGTTTTGGCAATATCGGGGCTATGCGTAAGAGGAAAGGGGGTTAGCAGTTGGGGGGGTTATGCATAGGTAAATACGGTACGTACCACCAATTTACGCGATACAATTCAGGCATGCTTAGCTATGATGTGCATTACGTGGTACGGAGACATATCAAGCAGTTTGTCAAAAACGAGCCGTCTTTGTTAGAAGGCCGCCTAGGTTGTCCATATAATTGGCGTTATCGATTACCGAAAAAACGATGTACACCTTGCCTGTAGACACCTTGCTGTAACTAATCACATACCATCAATTCCTTGAGAATAGCATCTTCCGTCATCTCCTCGTCATCGTTTTCCTCGTCTCGTCGCTTTGTCGCTCCTTTTTTTCTCCCAGACGTGTTCACTTCTCTGTCTCCTCCTTCCTTTATCCTTCGGCGCTTCTCCAGTTACTACTAGTACTTCCTCCGAGTGAGCTCCCTTCCAGGGGTGCTTTCGAACATATCTGCCGTACTGTTGAACGAATCATCACTTATTCTTGGTCCCCGCCTTTGGAGTCCTCTGTTCGCCATAAATCCCAGCCTTAGGAGACCTCTGTTAGGCTTCTAGGAGTGGTTGGGTTCTTTTGTGAACGCGGCGTGCTTGTTGAGGTAGTGAGTGACTACTGCTTGTACCCACTCCATAAGGGCCACCTCGTTACTGCCTTAGACTTGCGAAAAGGAGCTCTGTACGTACACCGATTCATTTCACTCACATATGTACGTGAGTTATGGCTCATTCACATTGGATTCAAGAGAAATGCGGCTTTCGGCGTATCCATCAGCTGTACCATGCTTTTGTCTCTGTCGCATGTCTCTGATATGAATGGGCCATCACGCCGCGTAATGATAACAGTACGTGAATTAAATACGCATACACCTGTATGCACGCCCGATGGTGCTGGAAAGATAGTCCATGGAACTCAGATCATGTTGCGTGAGAATAGATTCTGATAAATGTGGATTTCTGTTCTTACTTCATGCTCTCGCCTATTTTGCAGAAGTACATATCAAACTACGCATGGACGACTCCGTCTCCCATAGCCAACTCTCTCTGGCCAGATATGCAAGTGACTAGTTTATGTACAGTACCTGCAGACTCAGTGATATGAGAGATGGAAGTCAGGGCATCTTTTTCATTGCGGGGCTGTTTCTTCCTCTCCCTTCGCCTGCATCAAGTTACTAGCCGAGTCAGCAGTTCTAGTGGCCACAGCAGCAGCAGGCGGCATTGAGCAGGCGCTAGCAGCTTCTAACAAGAATCCGGTACCTACGAAGTCATGCGGTCATTGCGATAAGCGTCGCCACCTGTAGAACGCAATTTCTTATAATCATCTGGTCGACGCACGTGTATGTACTATGTACACTACTACTGTGCCATGCATGATAAAATATTTATCTCGGGTCGATCGAACAATTACTTGTGTGGCACAATGGGTACACCCCGGATACCCAAGCTGTAACTCTAACTCCAAGTATTGATGAAGCTCGTGACCACAGCAGCAAACGCAATCCACCAGCGCAGTACCGAAAAAACGCATTAGCTTGGGGTTTGATGTCCAATAAACAACCATAAACGCCAGAGGTGAATCCGAAGTCAAGCTTGAGTGTACAAAATTACCTACAGTACCCGTCCCTACTTGTGGATCGCTGTGAAGATGAGAAGAACCGGCTCCACGTCATTGATGTATTGCTGGCCTGCGACAGACGTGCTCTGACTGAGGTTCTTCTGCTGTGCACCTTCCTCTCGGGACCACTTCAGCTTCCAGCTCTTCTGTACTCCTGTCTTCTCTGAGTTCCTAACACAAACTCTCGCGCTACCACTGCGAAACAAAATGTAGGCTACGGGCACACAAAACCGCCCACGTACATAAACATACTTATGAAGTAACCTTGCGAATAGCAGTATGTACGTAGGTCGTGTATATGGCTACGTATCCATAACCTATGTCACACATAGTAATCCGCTGAGCACAGTCTTGCCTAAGCGCATAGTGCTGCCACCTTGTCTCCCGATAAACATAAGCATATATAATATACAGTAGATAGATAGCCTAAGCAGTACTTATTCACTTCCTGGCCTTTTCCCTCGCCCTATTAGCAAAATCAGCATTTGGTTTTGTTTTATGAAAGTGCGCTTTTACGTATTTCTCCATAAATTGGGCGGGAGGCAATGCGGCAGCACTGCGCACTGCAAAGGATATAGTAAGTACGAGCGGCTTACCATTGTCGCCACTGTTCGATAGTGACATAGAGGCAGTCTCCGTCTTGCTGCAGTTGGCGCATTTTCCAACTGTTTTGCCCGATCCTGCTGATTACACGATGGACACTTTGGTAGCTCGCTTCCAATCAACCACGAAGTCACTTCTCGAGCATCCTATCAGAGAAACGAAGCAACCGTTTCGTCGATGTACATACGTACACAAGGTTGCCGAAAGGGGCATACCCGCACGCAGCACGTCCTACCTCTTCATTCGCTACATAATCTTTCAGCCATGGCATCAATCTCTTCAGCGTTTGAAAAATGGAGTTCTGACAATAACCCATGTGCCATACCATTATCACCAAAGAATACGCAACTTACACGCGTACGTCAGGAAAACTATACAGTACATAAACAGCGCATATAGAGAGCAGAAACAACCTTACCATTGGATAGTGAGAGTTCCACCCATCGTTTGTTCCAGTCAGATAAATCCCCCCACCCTCCCCTGCGTGTATTCGCTTTCTCCACCACCGCGCTGTCTGATGCACCAGCTGAAAATACAAGCCAACACTTTCACTTTTAGATTTTTTATTTCCAAGATCAAAAACCTCCATCTCTCTCAAATGAAACCTCCATCTCTCAAATGAGATCATATTGTCGACGACAGAAAGTGGAAGCTTCCAAACTTCAAAGCTGTCACTATTATAGAGCCTTTAATGCCTCTGCCCATGCATAATCGATTCCCCAGTAGACTCACCCACTACCGCCGTCAACCATAACGTATGTACAGTAGGTAGGTACGTTACCCCGTTCCTTCATTGCCTCCCCTTTCTCAGTTTGGTCAGAGGATTCGGATAGGTAAGGGTGCTGTCAGCAATACGTTCAGTTGATACCCTGTGCTGATGTCATTAGCAGTGC
>JASAMW010004208.1:0-15280 GCA_030247985.1 Epsilonema sp. ZAB3_2 | reverse complement strand
AAAGTTTGGTGCATTACCCGATCGGGTTATTGTACAAACAGTCGACGAATTTGCTCGGGGCATACTCGAAATTGGGTAATACAAATACAAATACAATTTTTGTTTTACTGTATTGACAAGAATTGATATATTATATGTATTATTCCGCACCTAAGGTTTGTACAGTACATTGGACATTCTGTTAGTCTACTGTACACTGTACAGTACTGCATGTAGACTGCGGTTCGTATTTGCTGGTGTGTTCTTCCCTTTATCCACTGTGCGAATAAAGGTTTGATTATGATGATGTCAAAATCGGGATACCTATAAACCAAACTTGCTTATTTCAGCGTATAGGTACAAAAAAGCTTTTTGGCATTTGGTTATAAAATCGAGCTATAAAATACTATAGTTCAAGGCCAACCAATCTTCTCGGGTTCCTACGTATTCGATATCGTGTAATACACCAAACTTTACATTACGTTTGTATCGTGTATCATATTCATTCAGGATTGTACATACTGCATCCTATCCACGACTTGCGCTGAAAGCGCGAAGTATGACGCCGGTACCGATCTAATACAGTACGTAACAACCGAAAAATGGAGGGGTCGGTCAGCTCGCTCGCGCCCACCCAAAAATGTGTAACGCAAGTCGTGGAAATGAGAGAAATTATAAAGAACGAGGCTATCGTAACAATAAGACGCTGTTGGCTGTTACCTTTAGTTTTGTTTCAAGCTTTGACAGGCAATATTAGACGAGACAGCGATCAACCGAGAAGCAAGGAAGCGGGAAATGGAAAATTGCGAAGTGAAAGCTAATAAGTATCGCTTGGAAAAATAAGTTAGAAACACACCTGGCAATTGGCATGGCATTCGTAAATCGTACATACTGTAATAAGGTACGTGTGTGTACTGTACATATTTGAAAAGTGTACGTACGTACGTACGTTACGTAAAAGTAAAATGGTGGGAAGGAGATTAGAATTTTGCCAGCAGGCCCTTAATTGCGATACATTATTCAGGCAAGCCATTTTGTTTTTTATTATTTTCAACAAAACATGCTTGATCAATAGGGCTGTGCTACATTTGTAGATGTAACGTGTTAGTGGCCGCGTGGCCTACATTTTATATATGAATACATTATGCATAAAACGACACAGTAGGCATAGTATGTATGGCGATATGTGCATGAGTACGTATGAATGAATAGTAGATACATATGTTATGTGTTAGGCATGTACGGGAGTTGAATAAAAGATTGTAACACAGAGCGGTCGGCTCCCCCTTCTCTCTCTCTCTCTACTGCCGGGACTGAACAGAAATATTGAACAAACCAAGTCGGGAGCCTACAGCTTTGGTGCCGCGACCCGGGAAGCCTGCAATAACGGCTCCTTTCCGGTGAACTGTGCCCAGCCTTCCTTTCCATGGCACTTTTGTCCTGGGATCCTGCACTAACTGCTCTTTTCTGGTGAGCTCTCAGCATCTCTCTCCGCGGCCCCCTTGGTCCAGGTGGCAGAAGGTGGCCTGATCAACCTCTTCAAGCTGGCTCAACCTTGGGGACCCGTTCGTCCACTTCCACCCGCCCTCTGGACTGACTGTAAGTTGAAGAATGCCGTACATGATGCCCCTAGGTGCGTCCCTCGTGTCCCCTCAGGGAGGTTCTTATGCCCCTCAGGTTGTAGGGAGGATTTGAAAATCGCGCGCGTGTTCCCTGTACGATGCCCCTAGGTGGTTGACTTTTGGTCTCGTGACATTTTTATACAGGGTGACTGTAAGGAAATGGAGATGGTAATTGAGTATGAGAAACTTTGTGTATCACCACTAGGGAAGGGCTCTAATGAGAGTCATGGCGCACTGTTTAGCTGGTTGTTGATGGATAGCCACTGCGCCTTTGGCCTACTATTCTGGCTCTAATGAGAGTCATGGCGCACTGTTTAGCTGGTTGTTGATGGATAGCTACTGCGCCTTTGGCCTACTATTCTGCAGAATACTTGAAAAATCCTAGGTTTTGAAGTTCAGGTTTGGAAGCTTATTGGTTGAATTCGCGCACAGTAGAAAGGATAATGTATGCAAGGCATCGATAGACTGTGGTGTTTGTAGTGCGCAGGTTTTGTGCTGTGTATGTACGTATTCGTATACAGTAATTGCGCCCAGCGAATGTAGGCGTGCGTTGTCTCGCAGCGAATCGAAGACAGGAAAGCCAAGGCTTTCTGTACTGTTTGCTATTGTGTGTCCACGCACGGATGTGCAAGTGCAACTGCCCAGGTACCTAGCCCTTGTGAGTCAATAGGACGATTAAGGTTGGGTTGAGACAATTGAAAAAAAAGGGGCTTAGCTGTGCGTTTCATAGAAGTCTTGCTGTGCGTTTCATGGCAGTATTTCAGTATCTTGCCGGAGTATATACGTACGTACATACGCAGTGAATGTGGGCACCCATTAAGGTGGACACGCGCTAATTATGGTTTGGTGTGAACTGATTCTTTTGCGGTAGAACAGATTTATGCGCGGTTGCCCCACTGACCGACATTTTTCAAAGGATGACCACTCTTTTCTTTTCACGGCAAAACCGACTGAATGGAGACAAAGGGATAATTGCATATTGCCCAGTGGTCAAAATGTTGTTTTGCATGTACCTATGCCCCTAATCTTTCAAAGAGTAAATTGAAAGGATACGAGCGTAATTCGAGCGCCCAGTGGACACTTGGGGTTTTTGATTGTACTCGTTCCTAAAATCTTTCAGTCCACTGCGCTTTAAATTGAATAGTAGCATTGACTACCTGGCGCGAATTCAGAATTGGACCGTGTCCACTCGGTCATCCCACTGCCCCGGTCATCGGACAGTGCCCACACACGCACACTCACCTAAAGGCAGTGACCGAGATTTCTCACAAGGGAGTGCTGAATGTGGTGTCGCGTGTCTCAGCCATTCACGAAGTTTCGTTTCATTCTGGTCGTTTCAGTTTCATGCTTTGTGTTTGGCAAGGCTACGGTGTAGGCCGGCCTTGCTGTGTAATAAAAGCATGCGTCGTACATACGTTGGCAATTTTGCTGTTTTTACTGCGCAGTGAGAGAGCGTGGCAGTCATATTCTGGTCTCTCACCTGTGTGCGAAGGCCGAAGGCCTCCAGGTTTTGTTCGCGTGTTCGCGCTGCGGCGCTAATTGTTTTGCGGTTTGTGTTCGCACCGCGGCGCTAATTGTTTTGCGGTTTGTGTGTATGCGCTGAAAAAAAAAAGAAAAAAAAAATATAGAAGAATGTCAGAGCCGCATCGGCTCAGTGAGCAGGAGCTGGATGCCCTGGCTCAGCGAATGGACAACCTGCGCACCTTTAGTGGTCGTCGTCTCATAGGAGTGAAGCCATACTCGGGTGACCCTGAGGTGTCCTTTTTGGACTTTAAGGATTCCTTCGAATTCTCCTCAAGGGCCGAGGGATGGGATGACAAGCAGAGAGCGCGGCGTCTTTGGGACTACCTAAAGGGGCCCGCACGCGCGCTGTGGGAGGAGCAAGACAAAGAGGTACAGGAAAACTACGCCGCCATGATGAAAGTGCTGGCGGAGCACTTCAACCCACCAGAGGTTGTGAGGTTTCATGCGGATGCTCTCTCCACCAGACAACAAAAACCAAACGAGAGCGTCCCGGTTTTTGCAGCCGATCTCACCCGCCTTGTGCGGAATGCTCATCAAGACATGGATCAGGCCACGCAGATGAAGTTGATGAGGCAGCTTTTCGTGGATAAGCTCAGACCGGAGCTGAAATTTCATGTGGTTACCACAACACCTGGTGCCACATACGAACAAGCTTATCGGCTCGCCCACAGTTATGATACGGGTAAGAAGTTGCTTCGGGGCGTCACTACGCGTCAGGAGGTGGCCGCTGAGTTGGCATGGCAAGATCAGGAGCCGGGGATATTCGCTGGATATGCTTTGAGGACCAACAGGCGTCAACCACCTAGCAGGCCAGCGGCGACCACATGTTACTACTGTGGGAAGCAGGGGCATACGCAGCGTCAGTGTCGCGCTTACCAAAAAGAGATGTTGCCGGCGCCCATCCCTCAGCGCGCAGCCTTTCTGCAGCCCCAGTACCACTCGGGACAGCGTGCCACAGGCAACCAGCGACGTCCGCAACCCATGTCCATGCAGCAGCAGCAGTATCAGCCTGCCCAGCCAAACTACCAGCAACCACAAGGCGGCTACATGCAGCAGCAGCATCAGCAGAGTCATCAGTATCCCAGGAGCCCTGCCCACAGACGTGGTGGTCAGCAGTATTCGATGAATGCCTTGATGGAGGTGGCCGCAGAAGAGGGGGAGGCTCCCCTGGCCACTACAGCACCTTCTACCTCCTCGTACCGACCACCCACTCTTGGTTCTTTGAGCAGCACTTTGACAATGCTGTGTTTGATCTTCATCTGCCTGCCCATGGGAATCACGGCCTTCTCCTCGCCTCACATCTGCCCATCCACCCTGGGGGCAGCTGTCTGGCACAAGCCTCATCTGATCGACTGCAATGTTGGCATCCCCTTGGGTGCCACTGGCTGTGTTCGTTCACGTCAGGTACAGTTCCTTGGTCGCTTTGCCACTTTCGGGGTCACCAATGTCTCCCACTGTTCTTGTGCTGAGCAGCAGGTGTCTCGCATGCATGACCTGACTGGCAAACGCCAGTTTGTGAATTACACCAGTATGCCCCTACCAGTGGAGCGTGTTGATTGTGAGCGGATGATACACTTCAAGCGGTCTCTCAATGGGGTCCTGAAGTGGACTGGTGGAACTTGGTCTTCGGCCCACACAGTTGGACAGACTCGGCAGAAGGGCCCTCTCAACTGTTGTGATTGGCAGGTGCGTTCCGTGCGCAACTGCTACTTGACTCACCAACCCATGGCACAGAGGAGTCCTGGCATCCCCATCTTCACATATGGCCATCCCAAGGTAGAATGTCAGTATGGGGATGGTGCTTGCGAGATGGAGCAGGATGGCTATGCCATGTGGGAGCCACAGACCGATGACTCGTTGGCATGCTATCATGTGTCAGCCCCCATGGATGGTTACGCTTTCTCTGCTCCTAGCAATCCTGACAGCTTCTTCTGGGTTGCTAAGGATGGTTCCCGCGCTGCTCATGTTGACCGCCCCCTTCAGGTGTTGGGCCACAGTTGTCACTCAGGTGAGACAGAGCCTGGTATTGGTGCGCCCTCATTTGAGGTGTGGTTAGAGCAGCTGGCTGGCCAACGTATCAAGGTGGCTGGTTCCCAACGGCAGGGCCCCTGCCTACCCTCTATGAGCCTGGCATTGTTCCAAGCTCTCTTCACAGCAGCTTGTCGCAGTATGAATAGCCACCTTGAGCATTTTCGGATGATGTTGCAGGTGGAGCCAACGCCATTCCTGCAAGGTGTAATGCACAATCCACATTTGGTGGCGCACACCAAAGACAATCTGACCATCATTCAAGCATGCTTTCCACTGCCAGTGGGGTCATTCCAGGTGTTGTCGAGTGCTTCGCCTCTGGAATCCTCCCCAACCACTGTACCCATTGTGTTCCGTCAGAACAACACGAAGTATCTGGGCATCCTGGACCCAGATGATCAGGTGGTCTATCCTCAGCTACCCCCAAAGGACAAATCTGGGGAGTTGTTTGGGGCGCCCCACCTGGCAGGGGACCAGAATGCCTATCCTATGCAGCCATACACCCATTTTGCACCAACGTGGCACATGTCACCATGGCTTCCATTGCCATGGGGGTTGCTTGATGGGTGGCCACGTGCACCTACAGAGAACGAGATTGTCCTGAACACCCCACATGCCAACCAAGCAGCCGAGACTTTCTACCAGGAAAATCTCAGTGGCTGGCAACGCCGGCCCATTGGCTGGAAGCACCAGTGGTGTTTCTTTTGCTGTCTCTATATCACAGTGGCCGCTTGCTTGTTCCACTGCTGTCCATCTCTCAAGTGGCTTAAATGGCTGGCGCCTGTGTGGCTCCTACGTCAATATGTCTGGCCCTTAGTGGTTGCTTGTTGGGCATTCATCATTGGCTGGATGAGACAAAGACGTCAGTCCTCAGTGGCAGAGCCTGAAGGGGCTCCACTACAGTCTGTTCGTGCTGTCACCCCCTCTCCAGCAGGTTCCTCTACTGCGGAGACATCATCTGGAGTCATGGAGGCCAAGCGTGTCACCATGTTCCCGAAGCGAGAGAAGAAAGCTGTCGTGGCAACTATGACGCCACAACTTGATGCTGATCAAGTCGGGCCACCGTCCACCCACCTTCCAGTGCGACTCAATTCCAGGAAGTTTGTGGCCCTCATGGACACAGGTGCTGATCTAAGCATCATCTCTGACACAGTGGCAAAGAAATTGAATGTACGTCCTGACTTACCAGCAGATACCACGCTGGTGAGTGTGATGGGACATCCCATGCAGGTATTGGGGGCTGCCCTGTTCAACCTGCAGATTGGCAAATGCCGATTGCGAAGGCAGAAGCTACTGATTGGAATTGCTCTGTCACACCAGGTTGTCATTGGCACTGACATCCTGCACTTGCTTGGCATGGTCACATTCTCATACCTGGATAATGCACTTATCCTGCATACTCAGGCTCCCCGCCATATCACTTCAGTTGTACCTATGGCTGCTCGGCCAGAGCCGCCCTTACATTGGCTGGTGGCGGCCATTGGAACACAAGAACTGCCTCCACGCACCCAGGTCATTGTACCTGCCCAATGCCTGGAGGCTCCTCAAGGGGTTGACCTCATTTTTGAGCCATCACCACTGTATTTGGCTCATTCACTGGCACCTGCTGCCCCTACTCTGTGCGGCATGGTGTGTAAATGATTTTTGTGTTATGATTTTTTTTCGTTTTGTGTATGCTATATACTGTAGGAGTGCTGCTGTTTTTGTGCGCTATGTAAACAAACATGTTGTAATTTGCAATGTATAGGCTTCAGAGCAACAGTACAACGATTGATCCGACTATTTCTGTACAGTGCAGTTGATCATGACTCTTTCTGGTTCAGTACAGTAAAGCAAGCTTACTACAAAACGTTCTGGTACAGTACAGAGGATGCACTACATTCGTACTATTATGACTGACAACCCATTTTACAGAACGAACACACATCCTAACTATTTTGCACTGGCAACACATCATACAGAAGAACACATTCATCCATACACTGTCGCATGATCAAAAACGCTCGACTTTTCCTGGGGTGTCGCTTTTGCCCAATGACTAGGGCTGGCATCTGCATTGTCACCTGGGTGTTTTAGTTTCAAACTTTGTGTGTTTCGGGATGCTAAACTTGTCTGGAGTATACTTGGCAAAATTAGGTGTCGCACTGCATCACTAACCGCCGCCATTTCTGCACCTGGATGGCAAGTCGGCAGACCCATGTATGTAGCCCTGTACATAGGTGGCAAAATGTTTAGTTAACCCCACTACTATTGCCTTTCAGCTTGGTAGAATAATGAGTAATGTTCAAGTGCAGTGTTCCATCCCTTTTCAGGGCGCAGCGTTTTGGGTAGTTATGCACTTATCAGGGGCTTGCGCAGCAATATTGTATTTTACCCTCCTGGAAGGAGATGGCTGCCCTCTCAGCATACCTCGATATTCAGTCTCCTCATGCTGTGTATTGTGGTTGTGCATACATATGTTCTTGGGTTGCTGAGATGGCAGTCCAAGGGTGACCAACCCTTTTGGGACCTGCAGTTAGTGTTATATATATTATTTATTTTTGGTTGGTTCTTTTTTGTGCTCGCCCCTTTTCAAACTTTTTTTCAGCCGGCTTGACGGCAGTACCTACTAGGTACAGTACACTATGTATCTTCTTGAATGAATGCGGTACATACCATAGGTATATCTCACTAGGACATAAGGATAAAGGACATAGAAACATAAGGACATAGGGATGAACGGATACAGTATTGCATATACTAGGCTAAGTACAGTATATCTCTTATGTTGGGATGAAAGCAGAAAGTATTGCGTATACTAGGCTATGTATGTCTCTCATTTTTGGGATGAATCAACAGCAGCAACTTCTGCAGCCGCCTAATCACCAAACGTCACGTTATTCTAATCATACTGCTGCCCTGATCTCTGCGGGAAATCTATCCTTTGCCTCATCTTTCGCATCCTCGTCATCTATTCAGGCGTCTCCTGCTCCACTGACGGCGGCTAATTCTCCCCCGTCGGCACTCTGTTCAGAGATGGCTAGAGACGTGGACAGACGGAGCAGCAGTGAGCTGCAGGGCGGTGCTGCAGCTGGAACCATTGGACGCTGCACAGCACGTCTCCTCTTCACTTCGCCTGCCCCCTACGCAATCTCATCCTCCTCTGCAAGTTGCACTAGCCACTGCGGCGACAGTTGGAGGAAACCAGGGCACCGGAAGGACTGTGCTGCTGCCTGCAGTCGGCTGCATGAGTCACGCCTCCCCTACCTCCGACAGCATGCGACTCACTGTGACCGCGACTTCTACAACAGCCACCTAAGCCCGCAGGTTTCGACTTTGCAAGGCTCCCAAGGAAGCGCATATGATATATTATTCATCCATATGTCTTATTCGCTTTTGTCCCATGTTGTACCGTACGACTTTGATAATCTTTTTGTGGTACCATTACCGGACGCCAGTATGTAATTCTGGTTTCTTATTGGCACTTCGTTTGCTTTTAAGCTTGCCTGCTATGTGTAACTACTGTACAGTTCGCTATTTACGTAGTCATTGCCGATGAATGACAATTCTGAGAGTTATCGTTATCGTATAGAAAATAGCGATACTGAAACTACTAGATGAGCCAGGCTTTATGACGTAACACTTAGCATTACCTGTCAGTGCTACACTCAACTTCATCTTCATATTTTGACTATATTAATCATGCACATTGATGTATTCGTTATTTTCTAATCTGTGTGTCTTATGTATGTAACTGTTTATCGTATATTCTTGAGCTCGGGACGAGCTCCTTTTGTCGTTCGGGGTGATGTAGATGTAACGTGTTAGTGGCCGCGTGGCCTACATTTTATATATGGATACATTATGCATAAAACGACACAGTAGGCATAGTATGTATGGGGATATGTGCACGAGTACGTATGAATGAATAGTAGATACATATGTGATGTGTTAGGCATGTACGAGAGTTGAATAAAAGATTGTAACACAGAGCGGTCGGCTCCCCCTTCTCTCTCTCTCTCTACCGCCGGACTGAACAGAATATTGAACAAACCAAGTCGGGAGCCTACACATATTCTTGGAGAATTTTTTCGTCTCATTCTTTCTGCTGTAATTTTGCTGTATTTTTGTGTGTATTTTGTTTTCGATTTTCGTCCCAAAAGAAGTAGCAACGCTTTCTCTCGCGATCTGCATAGTTTTGCACCATGTTTCTAACCTATACTGACTGATCTATTTATCTACGGCTATTATCTTTGAATTATATTCCTCCATTGCGTTCCAAGTATTTTCGATCTTATGCCCTAAACGGCAGGAACATTGTCTGCGTGGTGCAATAGGATGAGATGATGAGGTCACAAATAGCGCTGCGCACTAGTTAGCGCATTTTCTTGCAAAGCAAACCTTGATTATTTCTATGCTCATTTCATAGTTTTCTTTTTTAGTTTTCTTTTTTGCAAGAAAAACGCTGCTACGTGTGCGCAGCATTATTTGCGACCTCATCCATGCTTTTATCCTTTATCGAGCAGGTGAATACGCTGTAAAGTAGTTCATGCCTGTTGTTTTGTTTTCAGAACATGCAGCGGATAACTCAGTTCAGAACTGCGCAGTTCAGACGGTGAATTTGGAGGACGTAGCGAGAAGATCTAACCAACTGGTGGAAGAGTACTCGGCTGCCAATCCGAGGACCTCACGGTTTCAAGCGCGCTTGCGCAGGAAAGTCTTGAGAAGAAGAAGGACGGATCGGTTGGTCTTGCTAAAGAAATGGACAACTTTCACACTTTCGTTTTCTTTCCTTGGGTTCTTGTCCAGTCGCTTGTAAAACTTTCTCTGTATTCACGCTCTTCTCAAGCACTTCACAGAAGACAAAGACTTCCACTGCCAGTTACTCTCGCTACAACAAACGACTCTCCGTTTAAGCATGGTAAAAGCCTGACGTTAGGTTGGGTGTGGGTGTAGTATCAGTACAGTATGTAACAATCCACCTTGGTCCCATCATGATGCTCAGGCACAGTCCATAGTGCCCACGTATGTTGTAGCCCAATGCTTGGATTGGTGTGGTCCTTTGTAGTATCAAGGGTGATCACGGTTCAGCGTTCGTTTCTTGGATGAGAAATCCCGCCTGTGTTGTATTGCTATGCTTACACCAAAAGAGGAAAGCTAAAAGCAGCATTTATTACCACGATGTAAACTCGCACTGCTGCACTGTGATCACCTGCTATCCCGGTACACTATCATGTTCGAACCACACCTATTGCCCAAACACTCTCTCTATGCGTGTGCTTTTTCCACATATTCACTCTGCTTTGCAGTTACACATTACGATTGTTTAGAAGCAAAACATTGCCGAAACTATGAACATGTGGGCGCAATTCATGCGCATATTGGAAGCGCCCAACCGTACGGTAATTATACCGCCTCTACAAGACGAACGGGAGCTGGTGATCAAATTCCTGCTCTTCATGAAAGACGCTGGCTGGCTATGCGTTGTCGACTATTATCGACCTTCGACTCGACGGACTGTGCACATGGGTAAGATGCAATTTTGTACCGACGATATGCGGTAACGCGATTGGGTTGGTCGATAGCAACCCCGTGGTATTTAGTGAATGCTTGGATCGGTGGTCGACCTTGTTCAATTGGGAGCGGAAAAGGAGCGAGTGTAAAGAAGAACTGACAACAAATGACGTCGATGACCCCGCAGACACCGATCCAAACTTTCACCAAATACCGCGGGGTCGCTATCGACTACTCCAATCGTGTTACTACAGCGTATGTGGCCGCGTGTTTCCCAGTACCCTATCCCCGTTTTAGTGTTTGATTTTTTAAAAAAAGTTTCTCTCATCAAGCAATCAATTCGACTAGTAATTCGGTATGCTCTGTCTGAAGGCGTGACCGTTCTTTGTAGGCGAAAGGTCAGGATATGCCCACGGCTAGAGCGATGTGGCCCGGTATCGGTCAACAGGTGACTGACTACATACGTCGCGTTATTGGTGACAAGCCGCCCTGCAAGAAACTCGGGCTGATGGACAGTGACGTCAGGCACATGGTGGATGTGGTGGGACATAAAGCGTCCTGCGGACTAGCAGAGTAAGTATGTTGCGAAAGATTTGCGTTCATTCGTTTCATAGCAAGTGATGGAACCTTTGTTTCTCGTCTCTAATCAGTGGTGCGCTTCAGACGTGCTCCGCGTTTGCTTCGTTCTGAACCGAAACAAACGTCAGTTACTCGTACATCTTCGAATGACAAACTCGGTTGTTCACACGCACGTTCCGAAAAACGGAGCGAGTTCGGTGCGAACTCGGAGATTTTACGTGTTGAAGAATGGTCCACGTCTGAAGCGTACCAGTGTGATACTTGCGCCTCAGCCTGCGCTGGTATCAGTACTGGGTTCTTCTGTCACTGGAAGACGCGAGAGCTCCCAATTGAGCAGCGAGAAGAAAGGCTATGGAGTAATCAAGCTGGGTGGATGTCGATTCATGTACGTAAAGTGAATGGGAAATCCAGTGATTCGTTTGCAGATGTGCAAATTTCCGTTTTCTTCATGAACCTTTGCTAATCATGGACCCATAAATCTCTGTGCAAGTGAACGGCTTCTGTGTGTTGTAGTTTCAGTAAACATGCTTCATAGCAAACACAGACAGGAGGCCCTTTTCTCATCATTCATGGATGGATCCGTATGTTCATTTGCAGGCTGCGCGAAGATGCGGATTTGGAAAACTTGAGCTTTGTTGTGCGTATCAATCACGACAAGAACCGGAAGAGCGCCGATTAGGAGTAAGTCAAAAGCTAGGTACATGATTAAAGTAGGGTACTGTGGGATAAACCCAGACACGAGGGTAAATTCGGACACCTAGTTAGTATACTGAGTGTCTCATAATAAACCATCCACCTTTCTGTGCATGTTACTCTGGAACCACACCTTAGATTTTCATGCGGTCTTTTCTATTTTGTAGTCAAGGCTTCAACTGAGATCTGTACAAAATTTCAGCTATTTATCAATCAATATCTTTATTCAACAAACGGTGAAATAAAGAGAACACACCAGCCCATAACAGCGGAATGTACTGCAGACCACACAACATTGTACGGATATGTGAAATACATACAGTACTGCATATTGAGTAGTGCAACAGAACAAGCTGTACGGACTTTAGGTGGAGATGTAGCTAATTTGTCAAACGAACAGCATTGAAGATGTTTACAGTATACGACAATACACTTACAGTAAAGCAAAAGCTAAAAGTTGTAAACCCGAAGGAGGCGCTCAATTTCTGAGTGTTTTTCGTTTTTCTGAGTGTTTAGTCCACATACTTCAGAAATTACGACGGTTTGAATCTCGAAGTTCAAAATCGACGTTTTTCTTCAGTATGGAGAAAAATTCGGTCTTAATGTTTCAAGATACCCTGTTCCATGCGTTTGCTATGGTGGCATTGGGGTTACTGCATGAGATTCACATTTTCTAGCATTTTGGGACTTCTTTTTTCATTACTAGACTAATTATATATTGGATCCATGCACAAAAGACCACTAATTCGGCACTACCAGTTAGAAAAACCGTCGTTTTTGACCGTCGGAGAAAGAAGGTGTTTGAGCACCTTCCACTGGGCGTACGAAGCTAAAATTTTGTACAGATCTCAGTTGAAGCCTTGGCTACAAAATAGAAAAGACCGCATGAAAATCTAAAGTGTGGTTCAAGAGTTACATGCATGAAAAGGTGGATGGTTTATTATGAGACACCCTATATCTGTGTATCACCAGTACAAAGGAGGCATTTGTGGTAAAATACCTCACCTGCAATAGGGCGAATTTTATCTGATGCAGTGTGATCAGATCTGATTATGGGCTCTATCAAATCTATCAGATCAAATTAGCCTTGCAGCTGAGCTATTACAACATAAACTCTGGTGTTCTTTATGACTGAAACACAGAATATAGGCCTACACAACTTGGAACTGAACATGCCGGTGGTGTTTGACTGGGAGAAGCTTTTCACCGTGGCGGTGATGGCGGCGGGAATCGGAATTATGGCGTATCTGTTATTGCGACCGGTAAGATAATTCTCGTTTCAACTCATTTTGGACTTTTCAAATTCTCAGTGATCAGCTGGTTGCTTGTGTCCAGGACAATGGTGCGCTTCAGACGTGCTCCGAGTTTGCTCCGAGCGAGTTCGCTCCGAGGAGCCTCCGAATTCGGAGTGTAATTCGGCTGTTCACACGTAAACGTTTTTGCTCCGTATAAACACGGCGCGCTTCTTTTTAGTCGTTCACAAGGGGAGAAAGCAACGCCGAGCAGTTTTTATCACTTAGCGGAGGTTCACGCGCCTCGTCGTAAATTTTCTGCACAGTTTTTTGTTTTAATAATTAGCTCCGACTTTTGCTCCGAGAAGCCTCCGAGTTCTGAGTGAAACTCAGTGGTTCACACGTCTCCGAGTTTCAAACTCAGCAGTTCACACGTACGTTTGGAAAACCGAGCGAGTTCGGAGCAAACTCGGAGGATGTACATGTTGAAGCATATAGGCAGGGCTCTGAATTCAGAGCGAATTCGGAGTTCACGTCTGAAGCGCATCAGTGACTAGATTGTCCGTCTGCTACCTACCTATTATCAGTCTTGGTTTATAGCCTGCCACTCGGCTCATTGTAAATATTGGTGCGCTTCAGACGTGAACTCCGAATTCGCTCCGAATTTGGAGCCCTGCCTATGCTTCAACATGTAAATCCTCCGAGTTTGCTCCGAACTCGCTCCGTTTTTCCAAACGTACGTGTGAACTGCTGAGTTTGAAACTCGGAGACGTGTGAACAGCCGAGTTTAGCTCCGAACTCAGAGGCTTCTTGGAGCAAAACTCGGAGCTAATCAGAAAAACAAAAAAAACTGGGCAGAAAATTTACGACGCGGCTTTTTGGACCTCCGCAAAGTGATAAAAGCTGCTCGGCGTTGCTTTCTTTCCCTTGTGAACGACTGAAAAGAAGCGCGCTGTGTTTATTCGGAGCAAAAACGTGTACGTGTGAACAACCGAATTACGCTTCGATTCGCTCCGAATTCGGAGGTTCCTCGGAGCGAACTCGCTCAGAGCAAACTCAGAGCACGTCTGAAGCGCACCATTGTCTCAACTCACCCACGTCTCTGTGTAAGCTTATGTAGGTTGAAGCTTACATATATCGGTTGGTGTCGGTTGCGCAACCAGTTGGCCTAGGACCTGGGATAGTTGGTTTTCGTCAGTTGCTTGTCATGTGTGACAGTTTATCAGTTGGTGTCGGTTGCGCAGTCAGTTGGTTTAGGACCTGGGATAGTTGGTGTTTGTCGGTTGCTTGTCATGTGTGACAGTTTAACACATCCCCCTAGGCATTTTTGTCAACAACTCATTGATTTGTTGTTTATTTGTTGTACGTTTTGTTGTCCGTCTTTGTATGGTTGTTGTGGGTTTGGACAACAACAGTACAAGAACGGACAACAAAACCGACAACATACGGACAACAAGTTGTTTGTCGGTTTGTTGTCCGTTTTTGTACCATTGTTGTCCCAACCGACAACAACCATACAAAAACGGAGAACAAAACGCACAACAAACGAACAACAAATCAATGAGTTGCTGACAACAATGATGGCTTCCCGGGGTATGTGTTAAGAAAGGTTTTCTGTAGCGGTTGCATAGTACGTGGAAGGGGGGTACTTTTTGTAAATCGAGATAATATGCCTATCGGATTCCCCATCAAAAACTGCATATGTTGATGAAGTTTTAGGAAAAAAATTTGTTCAGGCATCATCGAGATATTCATGGGTAAAGGTGGGCAGGTCGCATTTTTGCCGTTTTTCAACGTTTTTACTTTTTAGCCATATTTCAGCAACCAGCGTGTATAGCGGGCTATAATTTGGCGAACGGAAAGATCCCATAGGGACCCAAGTCTGGACCAATTTTGAGCCCAATCGGCCAACTGTTTGGCGAGATATAGCGTCACAAAGTGCATTTCTGTATATTTTGCACCTGTTGCAAATTTAGTTTTTTGAATACCACGGCGTGAATACATGCCCTGCACGGGGTAAAATTTTGACAGCAAGTAGAGAAGGGTTAGGCCTAAAAACTTTAGTACTACTGCAAAAAATCTCTATAATTGGAATTGGGACTACAGTCCTCTCGAATAGTGAAAAATACA
>JASAMW010004207.1:0-50802 GCA_030247985.1 Epsilonema sp. ZAB3_2 | reverse complement strand
ATAAGGAGAGGCGATTGCAGATTGAAAGTGCTGGAGATGTGAAACGAGAAATCGTTGCTTATCGGCATCCTTGTCTGGTTAGTCCGTCTTTTCGCCGGGGACTTTGAAACAGCTTTATTCTACCATGTTTGTATGAAACGTTTGAATTGCATCGCAGAGATATCGCACGAAACCAATTTTATGTTGTTTGATGATGTGCTCTATGTTCGTATTCCTTTTTGACTATTCAAGCATTGCTGCACAGTTACAGTAAAGTAAAGGCATTATTGAAAAGCCATCTATTACCTAATTTATACGAGCACACGAGTATGAGCAGTTCTTTTGCCTTATATATGGCCTTTAAAAGAGAAATACGGCACGAAACAGCTTTACGGGCTGGTAATGATTATTACATATATATGCGTAAAATTGTAATTACCAGCGTGTACGTCGTCTGATGACCTCTCTTGTAGGGTTTAGAGGTCTTAGGCTTAGGTTTCAGCAAGGCTCAGGCTAGATTGACATAGGTGACGCCTGAGCCTAAGCTTTGTTAAGCCTAAGCCTAGTGAGAGGAGTGAGCACAAGAATATTCTGCAATAACTAATCGCATGCAAAAAAATACACTGTTTGCAGTTTTTTCAGTTAAAATTTAGGCAATTTAGATATGTCCACTCTTGTTGTGCAACTCTCGCACCAAAGCTAGCTGCAACTGATCACTTCTCAACCACCGATGGGTCGAAGGTTCACAATCACGCACTGAATAATCACGCAATGAATAATCACTCGAATGGATATCACGTACTAAACCTGTTAGTCCGATCGTCCCACTGACTCATATATTTTATATTTATTTTCTTTATTATTTTATAGATAGAGTAAAGCTAAAAATAAATAATATTTTATTTTTTGTACACATCCTAAGTAACAAAGTCTTCTTTGTTCGTTTCGTTTGTGATGGGTTCAGAGTATTTGTTGTCTTGATCGCTAAATGGTTTTTATTGTATGCATAGCAGCAAGATTTGCAACTTAGAAAAGAGATACTTAAAAATAAAATAAAATAAGTAATAAATATATAAATAATATATCTATTTTCACAACTTATCTTAACAGAGCAAGTGTTGTATCGTTCTCTCGAAATTTCAGAAGTTTTTATACGACAAATTCAAGTGATGACAAGCGAGGAGAGTGCATCGAACGGGTGCTCTTCAAGCCGGCTGATAGTGAAGAATCTTCCTGCCAATATCACATTGAAAGAACTGGAGAAGAAAACAGTTTTAGTGAGTGACGCCGTTAAATTGATCCAAGTATAGGCCAATCTCGCCATTCCCCAGTTACCGATCCCACCTCCCTATGCCACCGATACTCTCACCCGCACATCTGGCTACCATCTCTTATCGCCCTGCTCATCCCCTGGCCCCCTTCTTTGCCTCCGCCAACCCACCATACCTCGCACCCATCTAGACATACTCATTTTTTAAACGCAGCTTGTTGAGGTCAAAAGTAAGTGTTTTAGGGCATAATCGCGGTCAAAACAGGGTTATTCTAGTATAAGACATGCTCAGCTAAGCTTATAGGCATGGTAGCATGTTGTAGGAGTAGCTATAGCTAGCTTGTGACCAGCTTACATAGGTAGGCTAGGTACCTTCCAGTACATGGGGGGTTATACACCAGGGGGATATACACTGGGCAAAATTTATGTTTTGCCAATGGGGGGTTATACACTGGGGGATATACAATGGGGGGATATACACCCAAAAATACGGTACTTGGCTCTGTGCATAAACTCTATTGATCCTTGCTATACAATACCCTATATCTATGTGTACTGTACGTGCAGGGTGTACGATTGCGAAACGTGGAGCGTACTGCTGGATCAGGAAGCTCATGACACGGATGTCACCTGCTTGGAATACTCCGAGTTTTCATGGGGTAATAACTGACGTTCAGCTTCTTCTCATTTTTATGTACATTACTTGTACCCTACCATGTACGAGTACAACATACATAACACCATACGTGTACTACTCACTTGAACAACATGTAGGCTACCGTTACCGTTGTTAGATATCTACCTATTGTGAGTATGTACACATACGTAAGTATTTACGTACTACGTGTGCTATTTTGTGTTGCAGGTCCTCCCTACCTCATGGCATCGGGTAGTCGCGATCGGCTTTTGCACGTTTTCGACGTTGGCGCTGGATACCAGCCCATTGCCACAATAGACGACCACACGGCTATGATCACTTCGGTCAAATTCATTCCTCCTTTTACCACAATTTCACGGGAGGAAGGGGAGAATATGGAGGGGTCGTCTCCCAAGCTTCAGATGCTCTCTTGCGGTGCTGACAAGACAGTGATCTTTCGTACGGTGGATAAGGTATGAGGTATAAGATATAAGATGTACGGGGGAAGGAAAGTCAACTGGTGAAGGTGATGTTTCAATATTTCATGATATGTTTGGGGGAGGAAGGGTCAAATGGTGAAGGTGATGTTTCGATAGTTCGTGATTTGTTTGGGGGAGAAACGGTCAACTGGTGAAGATGATGTACAGGGTGATTTTTTCTCCTGGATGATTTTGATCGCCAATTTTACTAGGTTACCCTGCCCCGATTTCGCTCAAATTTTGCCCACATATTCCCAAGCGTTTGCCATTTACTTGGTAAAAATTTCGAGTTGAAATACTATATTGGTAGTGAGAATTAACCCCTTCCTTTCGAAAATGCAATTTCGAGCTTTTTCTACCCACTTTTTACTGCTACATGATTGAAAGACTCGTTTTGGAGCTCAATGGCTCTTTCCTAGGAGTAAAATAGTTTCAGCAAGTTGGAACCTAAGCCCTAAACAGTCAAAAAACATGGACATTGGTGGCATTGCTAGACGATTGTCTTATTTCTCATCACTGCTGCTCATGCTCACTGCTGCACCCTAAGCTCATGAGCCATAATCTCTGATTTGATGATTCTCGAATTCTTTCTGTGGGTGTGGAGGGGAAAAAAGATCAACAAAAGAAATCCAAAGCCGGTTTACCATTTGAAAAAATTGCAGCTGTGCCACTTGCCGTGTTTTCCGAAATTTTGACGGAAGAATTGCAGAAGTAGCCACAAATTATGGTAAAAATATTGAAAAATTGCGATCTCATTTTCGCTCCTGCATTTCTCATTGCCAGTCCAGCATTTCAACTCGAAATTTTTACCAAGTAAATGGCAAACGCTCGGGGATATGTAGGCAAAATTTGAGCGAAATCGGTGCAGGGCAACCTATTGGCAATCAAAATCATCCAGGAGAAAAAAATCACCCTGTATTTCACTTCTTGTGGCTGGTTTATGTATGGGGAAGTGAAGTGAGTCAACCGGTGAAGATGATGTTTCGTTTGTGTATAGGAGAGTCCGAAGATGGGGTTCGAACGGCGTAACTTGGTCGCTGCTCAAACTACGCTGTACGACATGCTGGTGGATCCGACGTATAAGAACGTGTTGACTGCTTGCCAAGACAGAAACATACGGTATGATACGTACGTTGCATGAAAGCTGTAGTAATGTCAGTGTGCACATATCATGCTTTGCGTTGGCTTATTGTGTTTGCGTGTTTTGTTCAGTATCTACAATGCTCAAACGACGAAGCTCAAGAAGACGATGAAAGGTAGTCTAGCGGAAGACGGGAACCTGATAAAGGTATGTAGAAGCCAGTCCACACGTAACGATACGCAAGGCTGGAAAGTGGAATCGTCTCTGTAGAAACACGAAGTTCACGTGAACGGTTCACCTTACGTACGTATAAAGCAAGAATCCATAAACGTATCATTTTGCTATCAGCCCAAGCGGGTTCCTGCGTATGGGATAACCTTATGGATTCTTGCTGAAGAAACACTATTCACTTCTACTCTCCTTTCACCAGTCCTGGGATGGCATAATGACGCCATCATGGATTCTTGCTTTGAAGATGAAACCATATTTGCGATATGCGGTAACGCGATTGGGTTGGTCGATAGCGACCCCGCGGTATTTAATGAAAGTTAGGATCGGTGTCTGGCGGGGTCGCCGACGGCATTTTGTTGTCAAATCTTCTTTTCACTCGCTCCTTTTCCGCTCCCAGATGATTGAACACGGTCGACTACCGGGCAGGTACCGATCCAAACTTTCACTAAATACCGCGGGGTCGCTATCGACCAACCCAATCGCCTTACTGCATATCGTCCATATTCATCTTCCCACTGTATTACCTTTTTCTTTCCTTTCCAGCTGTGTATGGACCAATCCGGCAGTTACCTGGCCACCAGCAGCACGGACAAGAGCGTGTGCGTGTTGGAGGCGCGCAGCGGGGACTGTGTGGCGGCGGTGGCGGGACACAGCGAGGTGGTGACGGGCGTGGCCTTCCTCGGCGACCTGCGCCATCTGGTGACGGTGAGCGGAGACGGCTGCGTCTTCCTCTGGCGTCTGCGTCCGGAAATGACCAAGCGCATGCGACAGCGACTAGCGAAACTGAACGGAGGAGAAAGCGACGGGACTGAGTAAGAAGCGGGGGCCTCTGGGGTATCCTATCGTATGCCTAGGGGTGCTTCATAAAGTACGTCGCGCAAAAATTTATCCGTCGCCAGCCCTCTAAATTTCACGCGCCATGGACGGCATTTTTGCACTGAATTTGATGAAAATCGTTATCGTTTTCTACAGCTCCATTTGTGCGGACTATTCGCCTTGCTCCATAAGAGCAGTTGTCGTTTCCACCTCCCCGCCGATAATTTGAGCTGTAGTTATTACACACGTGTGATAACTACAGCTCAAAATTCGGCGTACTTTGCGTAAAAAATTGCTTCGGCGTACTTTGCGTATGTGTGATAACTACAGCTCAATTCGGCGGGGAGGTCGAAAAGACAACTCTGCTCTTATGGAGCAAGGCGAATAGACACCATTGTATTGGAAAAGCTAGTGGTTGAATGCATTCGAGGTGGTGATAAGGGTCTGACATGCTGCAGAGCAGACTTGATGATATTGCTTGCACGGGAGAGTATGACAGACAGCTGCATTTGCATTTGTAACGGGATGCAGACAATAGGTGCCATTACACTCCCTTTGCAGCTTCACATTTTGTTCGTTTTTTTAGCCTAACAACGGATGCATCTGCGGTTGACCCTGCAGATTCTGATTCGACGACTACAGACAATGACGTGGGTACGGGGGTGCTGCCGGCTTCCCTTTCGCCTCCATTACTGCCCGCCGTAGCTGCTGCTTTGCAACAGAATGGGGCTGCCATGGAAAAGGTAAGGAGGCAACATAGAACTGGGTACTGAAGGGAGAGAGAGAAAGGGGAATGCGTTAGGGAGTTGAGTGACTGTGAGTTATTGAACTCATCTGTTATGATTTCTTGGAAATAGAGACTGAAGACTGGGCATTTTTGCTTAGTGCATTGCTGCATGGGGCTTGGCATGCGTTCATGATAGGTGTACTGTACGCACTGTTTCTTATGAACACGGCTATGTATGTTGTGGTACGTACCCTATGCGTACCTATACACGAATGTGCAGGATGCTTTAGCGATGGGTTTAGCTCCACGCTTTGTATAGTGCACGAACGTTCAACATAGATGTGTAGTGTACGTACGTGCGCCTACTGTACGTATCCGTACGCACATACCACCTACAGTAGTGTGTGTAGATTGTAGAAGTAGGACGCAAAATCCCACTTTCCTTTTTGCTGGAAGACGGTTTGGTAGAGGGTATTTAGCTTATTATAGCTTTTGGAATGCTTTTCTGTCTGTGCACGTTGAGGCTGTTGTTAGTAGCTAATTTCAGCCTGTCGTTACTACCGTATCCGCTTCACAACAACAAAAACAACAGCAACAAGCGAAAACGCTCGGTGCAGTACAGAAGCTGAAACAGTTGTTTGAGGTGGGCCACAAGCAGACGGTACGAACGTACATACATACTGTACATGCATGTGTTATTGTGTGGCCATGGTATGTGATGTGCATTCCTTCCCTTTGCATACCTGCACGATTGCAACAGTCTGTGTAGGTGTTAGGGTTGGGTTGGGTGCTTTGGCAGGTACGTATTCTTGTACGTAGGGTACTGCGGGGTTAAACCGGAGAGTAGTGCGGTGCGATACACAAGCGGCGAGTTGCATCTCATGGGAATTCATCGGTCTCCGTGTGCTTCAACGCAAGTGAATTTAGTGAGTTTACTCATCACGTGTGTAGTGCACTTTAGTGGAAAATTCCAACACTTTTGGCTACCTAGCTGTACTAGTACTGGCTCAGGAAAGGTCAGTCACAAAGGCTAGATTCAGAAAAGCTTCATGCATGACTGTAATCCAACCCGTTTATGACTGACTTACCCCACAGTACCCTACTGGCGTATTCTTCATATGCTTACTATACGTGCGCAGTTGGTCACCGCTATTTCTATGTATTTTACTGTTCCATCCCCTCTGCGATGCGACCGTTTGATTGCTCGTCTCGGGGTATGAAAATTGGCACTACTTTTGACTGCTCTTTTCAAATTTTAGTCAGAAGAAGGGGAAAGTTTTGGTCGTGGAGCGGCGGACGGCGAAAGTGCCTCATCTCCCGAACAACAACACCAACAACCACCCTCATCCCTATCCCACCACGCAACGAGAAGGAAGGAAGTGTTATCCGAGGTGAAAGGAGACGGCGATTTTACTACCACCACGTCCAAGGACGCGAAGGAGAATGAAATGGAGGAGGAGGAGGACTTATCATCGGTTAATGCCTCGGAATCTTCCCCGCTGCTCTACGTTGACACAGGCCTTCACGCTGGGCGGATTAGTGACAGCCATGCCACGCCACAGCAACGGTTAAGGCTGGACTTGAACAGGTGAGAAGAAAGTGTGGATTTGGTTTGTGTAAAGGAAAGAGGGGACAGACAGGGACAGTGAGCGATAGTAGTGGCCTTTATTGGCAAGTCTGTTTCTTCGCAGGTAGGTACGTAGGTGGGTGTAATGGGTAAAGTGTATGAGAGGCGAGAAAAGAGGTGTGAGTGAAGTTGTACACATTTTCCGCTCAGATTTTGGCTGCTTGGTTGAAGATTCTGGGGAAAGATTTTGCCATGTTTGTACGCGAAGAAAAGGCTTTCAGGCAAGAAAAGCTGAAAGTTCGATTCAACCATTCGATTCAGAACAGAATTGTAATCATTTTGACTTCGCTCTTCGAATGGTCAAAAATAGTACTATTGGTTTTATTTTCCAAGCGCTTGCCAAAATATTTTTGCGACGTGATCAATGGCTAATGTGGTGACAAGGACTGCCGAGGCTCTGCTTTGTTGACAGAACAGCTGTTGACTTGGCCTACGAACGAACCTCGACTTTGTTTATTCGACGTACGTACACAGGAGTAGGTACGTATGCGCATCACCTTTTCTGTTTGTATGTGCATACCCACACAGGTATGTAGATGTACGCTTGGCGGCATGGATAAATGCGTGCCTTACATACTACCTGTGTTTGATTGAGGCTTTGGATGCTACTATTCCTTTGCCGAATAGAAGTGCAGTATACCATGATTGACCTGCCAAGTCAAATTTTTTCGTACGTACGTACGTACTCACATACAACATAAAGGATGCCGATTTTAGTCGTATTTTTGTACACTTAAAACGCGGCAGAAAATCAGGGTGTTAGACGCTCTTTTTTTATTGACTTGACCCGCCTTTATCGCTCTTTCTTTGTCGCCTCAGTATGTGAGATAGTTTTGTCTGTTTGACGAGACATGTTTAACCACAGTAGTAGTAGGACAAGTCGTATCAATGTACAACATAATACCTACTGTGCTATCTTGTGGTCTGCGTGTGTACATGGTTACTACATACGTGAAGTTTTGTGTGTTGTTTTTTTAGCCAATTTGAAGTGAAAGCGCGATCGGCGGAAAAGTTCGGAGGAAGCCGACGAAGCAGCAATCTGGGCACTGGTAAGCCTAGGAGTAGGGTACTGTGGGGTAAACTCGGCCATGGGAAAATCCGGACACCTAACCTTTCAGGCCTGCATATCTCAGAAATCAATGGACTGATTGAAACAAGTATTATATCAATCGATTCCTTCCCAGTTAACCGCTCCCAGGTCAATCTAGCTAGACCTAGCTAGATTTTCCACGTACCTCCATTTCGTGGACTACTGGAATAATTCGTGAAGTACTTGGTTTTTGTTGGGTTTCCTGTACGTTTTGAAAATAAATTTTCTTGAAGTTGTGAAGGTAGAGCTAAAAATAATAACGAGACAATAACGAAACTACTGCGGCAGAAAGCACCGAAATTATATTTAGCTCTACTTTCCAGATCTAGCTAGATTGACCTGGGAGCGGTTAACGTGGTTGAACTCTTCTCTTTCAAATGAGCTATTTCGCTCGTCGTTTGCTAAAACAGCAAGTTGAAGGGAGCTTAGGCTTATGTGGCCGGGTTTACCCCCTACGGTACCCTACGATGGTAACGTACCGGTATATGCGCGTACATATTTGGATGAAACAAGGGGAAAGTTGGACCACTGTGATGATAATATCTTAGGTGTGGTAATGAGGGGTAACCTCGGCCATCTGTGTCCTGTATATAAAATAAGATCGATTCTTTTCTTACACTTACGTGGATGGGGTGGTTCCCCCGTGTTTCTGTCATTGTTGAACTTTGGCAGCCTCCAAATATGAGCATACATGCATACTACATCTGCATGATACGGTCCAAATGCCCCCGCTAAATTTTACCTTCAGATTTGAGCGATGACGAGCTGGATAATAACATGAGTTCGAGCACTAGTTTTGCGAATCTGCGGGCGCTGAATCAGAGTCAGGAGACGCTGCATGTGCGGAGAAAGTGGGAGTTGGAGCAGGCGCTGGATTTGCCCCACGCCACCACGCCTGGGGACGGAGGAGAGGAGACTGCAGCTGCAGGCAGGGCAGCCACTAGCGCCAGGAGAAAGTGGGACCTGCCCAGTCCAGGTAACGTGATTGAGTACTGTACATACAGTAATTTGAATAGTGCACGCACACGTGGAGACTGAATGCGACACGAGTGAATGAAAGCTCGTTCACATTGGAAGGTCGTTCATTCAGGTCGTTCACGTTCATACGTACATACGTCCGGCACACCAACCTTTACTTACTCAATATAAAGCAGTGACGGAGAACCCCAAAGCAAATGTAACAAGCGATAGTAGAACGCACAAGGAGGCTTTTGCTTCCCACAATCACCAAGTTTCTTCGTTCCCAACTGGAAAGAAACAAGTTGGGATGGCCCGAATTGCCCATCACTAGCATATCACATGCGTTGTTCTGTGTGTTGCAGTCACTCCTGTGGACACGGGTAAGCTCTACGCATGGACTCCTGTGTCGGCGGACACGGCGTCCACTCAGCAGTACGGAAGCAGCAACAGCAAGCAGGATGGCCAGAGCAGCACTCCTCTGCTGATGGAGAGAGGCTCGAGTCAACGTCACTCGCTCACACAGAAGCATCGAGACGCGAGTCAGAATGGAGAGAGAAGAGGCTGGCACGGGGCGAAACAGAAGGTACGACTTGTTTGTATGGTCGTCTGGCCACTAGGAGTTCGCTGCGGAACTCAAGTCGCGTTGCGTAAAATGGAAAGACATGCGGATTACTATCCATGCTCTTCACGTACTCCTATTTGGCAAGAGTAGTCTACTTTAGCAAGCAAATATTGCGCTGCTCGTGCTGAAAAAAATCAATGGCAGCTTTTTCCCTGCCTTTGAAACGGAAATACAACATCGTATCGCCAGTAATGAATGAGCTGTCATGTTCTGTTTGCAGGATGGAAGTCCAGGCCTGATGCCGGTATCTGTGTTGGACTTCAGCACAAACTCGGAGCCCCTCCAGTCGTCTCCTATTGAACAACGGAATGGTTATGGCGGCGAGACGGAGAGGCCGATCTGGGAACCGCCTTCTTCTTCTTCTTCCGCTGGTCGACCTTCGCGCTCTCAGCACAAGTCACCCGTGCGCGGAAGACGTAAGAAATTGCTAATCACTTTCTTTATCACAGCAATAGTTCATACGTACAGGTGGAAGCCTTTCTACGTATTTGCTGTACGTACAGTACGTACAGTTGGCTCATGTCAGGTCCCACAAAAGAAAGAGATGAAAGAAAAGAAGAGAAAGAAAGGAAGAGAAGAGATGATCTTAGAATTTTTCCTTACCTGCTGTTGATAAGCGGCCCTCTCCAGTGAAAGAACGACCAGTTTGCTTGCATTTCGTACTGTCCATTGAAGTAGGATACTGTGGGGTAAACCCGGCCACCTAAGCTCTGAATTTGCTGTTTCATTCAGCAAATGATGGACCAAGTAGGTCATTTGAAAGAGGAGAGTTCAAGGAATCGATTGATGTCATCCCTGTCTCAATCGGTTCATTGGTTTCTTTCTGAGATATGCAGCCCTGAAGCTTTGGTGGCCGGATTTTCCCATATAGTGCCCTACAGTATGTACGGTACATACGTGCGTATCTCTATCAGCATCTACTATGAACTGGTTGTGTCTGCTACTACGTGTATCCAATTTGCCATCAGTCACCCTTTGCTTGCGATTTGTAGTGGCTTTTACCAGCGCGGGTGACGCCAGCTGGGTGGATGAGGAGTCGTACCCAGAAAGAGCTGCAGGGGGACACCAACACCGACCCATGGGCAGTAGTTCTGAGCTGGTGGCCAGAGCCCTGAGACAACAGCGCGCTCACTCACCCGGAAGTTTGGTGGGAGGTAAGGCTTAGTTGCGAGCTAGTCTCGAGCCCATTTTACATTGCTTGCTGCAATATGAAGTAACGTAGAGTGGAATGGTCGGACGTGTACTGTGCTGAGAGAATGCGTGTTGAAACCGCACTCGTCAGCTGGTACGTTTCAACACGCAAGACTGACTTGCTCTGCTGGGCACAAGTAAATTGGTCTGTCTGATTTCGACTAATGTAGGGTACTGTGGGGTAAACCTGGCCGTGGGAAAATCCAGTCACCTACGTAAGCTTCAGGGGTGCTTATCTCAGTAGCCAATGGACCGATGGAGTCAAATAGGATACCAACCAACCGATTCCATAGCCTCTGCTCTTTCAAATGAGCTATTTGGTTGTTCATTTGCAGCAAGTTCAGACGAGCTTAGGCAGCTGGGTTTACCCCACAGTATCCATCCTAAGATTGTTTACTGTTGCTTATTACCGTACGTATAGTAGTACTACCAGGTTCCCTGTATACGGAAGCGGAACGGACAAATTTGACAACCCAAAGTCCCAATTTGATGACCCAATTTGATATACGGAACTATTACGGAACTATTACGGAATACCTACTTTGTCGCTAGCCTTGCTTCTGCTTCACTACACTGTTTGCATACTCCTCCCCCTGTATGATATCGTTATATATTCCTGGTACTAGCCCGTTGCAGGCGAATCGTCCTACTCCGGCAGCAGTCTGCACATGCGCAGCAAGAGTCCGCGCGCCTACGGCGCCTCGAGTCGCCGCGATTCCATGGAGTCAGAACTGAGCGGCGTCTCCGGTCTCAGCGAGCCGCGTCGGTACGGACTGGGCTCGCGCGGCAATCTGCATACAGCGCAGACGACGACGGGGGGCAGGATGGGGATGGGTGGGGCTGCGAGTGTGGCCACGCTGCATCCAGGCACTAGGGGAACGGGAGCTGGTGGTGGAAATCGACAGAGGATTGAGTCGCCGGCGCTTAGGAAACTGACGGATATCAGAGAAAAGTGAGGGCACGGCGTGTGTACGACGTATGTACTGCAATATTAGTCGCTGAACTATAAGCTTTCTATGGACATACGCATACTATGGTCGCTCCATTGAGAGGCGGCGGAACTTGGAAGTCGTGCAGCATCCATGGACATTTTCATGTAAATTTATGCTATTTTACGCAGCAAAGCCTTCAACTACTCTGAAAATCTCCGCATTCTTTTACTGGACAGGACAGACTTACAGTATAGTTTTGCACGTGCAGTAAATTGTTTTTGCGTGGCACTAAATGTAATCTATGTACATGTATACGTACATAGTACATACATTGAGGAATGGCTGCTCTCTCTTTTCAGACTACGCAAATCCCAGGAGAACTTAGCGGTGGCGCCAGAGGCGGCGGAAATCCTGCACTCCTCATCCGCCTACTCCGGTCTTTCCCGTTCCAAAAGCTACGGCAGTCTCCTCGTGCAGCCTGCCGATACCCCTGCCAGGTCCAGTCACACGGACGCCAGGGGTTCAGATGGCCGTGGTAGCGCGTCACTGCAAAGTTCCCGCTCTCTTGCCAAATCGCTGGGCAGCCTGCACGCTGGTGCTCAGTCGCGCCCCCTGTCGGAGACTTTGAGAGACTTGAAACGGATATCCAATCCTGACTTGAGAAAAGCCATGGAAGAGGAGGAAGAAGCAGAAAGGAGACGAGGCGCAAGCGGTTCTTCTTCCTTTTACGAGTACCAAGGAGGCGGCTCGGTGGCCGGGCGGGCGGGCGGGCGCTTGAGTGCGGGCGGCGGAGGCGGGGGTTCGACTCCCGGCTCGGCCCATCGCGGTCCGGTGGCGAAACGGATCGAGAACGCGCGAGCCAACAGACAGCACCACCACTACGGCCACGGACATTTGCAGTACGCGGATCGTGCGTCGGTTAGCGGGGATTCGGATTCGGCGTCGGATTTCGGCGGCGGTTCTGCCCAGCGACCCGCGTACGCCCGGCGTTATTTCGCGGGTAGAAGACCGAGTAACACTCAACAGCAGCAGGCGCAAGACGAGTTCTTAAGCCCGCCATCCTCAGCTGGCAGGACGCCAACAAGTGGGGGAGGTGTTAAAGGAGGAGGGGAAGGGGAGTCGGCTTTTGATTGGTCCAAAACCACGAGTCCAGGCATGCGGAGGCGGAGCGAAGTGAGAGCGAAGGCGGCGGCCTTTGAGCAGAGAGCTTCTGCGGGAGGACCAGCGGGAACGGATAACGCCTACCGAAGAAGCAGTTACTTGGTGGCGAAACTGGCCGGAGGGGACGAACTCCAGCCGGGCCCGGAGCAGATCCCGGATAACTCCTCCTCTGACAGCTTCACCATGGGCCTATTCTGCGAAAGTAAGAGTCAAGGATTGGGGCTGGCGGGTTGGTTAACTGTCTCCGTAATGGGTCGGGCCATCGTGTCCATGACTTGTCCTCGGCACGCGCCCTCGGGCAAGTCACGGATACGCGGCCCGACCCATTGCGGAGAGAGTTAACCCATCCCGAAATATGTGTGGTCCTGGGCAAACATTTTGCTCTGCAATATTTGCTGGTTGATTTCTGAGAAGTAGGGATCGGTTTGCAGTTGTCATTATTTGTTTGTGCGGTGCTTTTGGTAAGTATGTGAGCGGTAAATGATGGCTACTTCTACCTATGTATGTATGTACTGTACAGTACGTTCTGTGGAAGTGCTTGTACACGGGGAGAATGTCACTCGATTTTCTCATGTTTGTCTCGTTTTGGTTGCGCCGCTGTGTGATCGATGTGTCATTATGGGACGGAAAAGGAAGGCGAGAATGTTTTATTCCTGTTTTGAGAAGTTTTCCTTTCCTGAGAGGCTGCAACTCATCAGTCATTCATACTTAGATTGCTATTTAAATTCTAATGAGTCAGGGATGCCTGCATGTACAGTACGTACAGTTTGTATAGGTTTGGGCGGGCAGGGGACACCCTGTAGAGGGCGGGATTAAAACAATTTCTTGACTGCTGCGTGCAAAATTCCTGGCAGTACTGTACGTACTGATGCATTATACAGTACGTGAAAGGATGATCGTACGTAGAAGGCGCTAAAATTGCCTTTCATCTATTGCCATGAATCGGCAAGAGAAAATCCATTACAAAACTTCTCCGAAATTGAAATTGAAAGCGCGGTGAACCGTAACTCTGCCTGTCGCACGTCGCACGTATTGTCGTACGTGTTGTACGTTCCAAAATTGGACCATGTTACTTGTGTTTGCACAAGGAGATTGAGATTTCTGTGAAGAAACTTTTTCTTTCAAAACTTTTTCTTGCGCCGCCCTGATACAGTACGTACACGGATCGCATTTTCTGGGTAATCATTCAAAGTCCAGTATAAGTATCCAATCCATCCACCCTCCACCTGAGCAGCTGTATACGCGCGCATTGCTCTTTGAATGTTTGCTCGACGGCGGCTGGTCTCTCTTTTCGGCTAAAGCTAAACCGTCGTCATCATCTGACTGGCGTATTCTCCAGATATACTACATCCTCGTATGACAAGCGCTGGCGTTACGCTTGGTTACGCTTGGGAGAGTTGAAGCGCTCTGCTCGCCAGCAGATGCTGAGCTCATATCATTTTCTCCGTGTCTTTCGGCGACTTTCACGATTTTAGTGGACTCCTGCTTAGCTTAGCTTACTCCTCAAAAACTGCTGCATAAATTCGCCAAAGCTCTCAGCCAGCCAAGTTGGCGTGACTACTTCTCTACTCCTACTCGTACTCGTAACTGCTCGAAGTTTATGCCGAAGAGATTTTGGAGTATTTTGACGATACGATACTCATTATTACTCTGAATACGGATACTGCTGTTATTAATTGAACATGTTGTTGAATAATAACGGAGAAAATGCTGCTGGCAGCTTTAAGCATTTCCGCAGACGCGGCAGCAGTCGAAAACGAGTGACATTCTCCGATGAGGAGGAAGCAAGTGGGAGGACAAAAGCGGTTGACGGCGATGCCGTTGTTGTCGATGCAAGGTTGACGGGTGGTGATTCGTTGCTGTTTTCAGAGATGGCGAAACACTGCGACGAGTGCCTGGATGGTCTGCAAGCTTCATTGGACAAGTCACTGCAGGCTTATAGCTTGGTAAGTACTGTACATACATACTGCTTCGTAGTAGGTAGGTACAGCGCAATGCGTACGTACTTGTATGTACGTACGGACGTTGTGTATGCAGGTATGTACGCTACAAAAAAGGGAATAGGCGTTGTACCTGATGGAAATCGAATCCGCGGTTACTGCGTTGGACTTGGGGCGCTGTTTAGTTATTGTCACAAGAAACGTAGTACTGCTGTACACTACGTAACACTACCAATACGTACAAAATCTTCACTTGCAGCATCATGTATTCGTTGTTTGTTCGTATGTACGTGAAGACACAATAGCGCGCTACACACGTGATGAGTAAACTCACGGTGAATTCCCGGTGAGTTTGAAATTCGAGTTTCATTTTTCGTGTAGAGCATTCTCACTAGCTCCCAATCGCAAATTTTTGCTCACGTGTTCACACGTTGTGAGTTTCAAACTCGCAGTGAATTCACCAGTCTCCCTATGCTTCATCACATATGTACTTATGGGGAATTCCCCATGAGGTTACTGCTCACCACGTGTGTGGCGCACTAGTGTACACGCTAGAGAACGAAACACGCCCAGCTTCTGTAACGTTTAGTCAGCATTTTTCCAGCTGCATCTTGTCTTCACTGGGGCGCTACAGACGTGAACTTCGAATTCGCTCCGAATTCGGAGCCCTGACCATGCTTCAACATGCAAAATCACCGAGTTCGCTCCGAACTCGCTCCGTTTTTCGGAACGTGCGTGTGAACAACCGAGTTTGACAATTCGAAGTCGTGTGAGTCATTGACGTTCGTTTCGGATCAAAACAAAGTCATTCCAAACTCGGAGCGAACTCGCTCGGAGCAAACTCGGAGCACGTCTGTAGCGGGCCACTGTACTTATTTCCAGATCTTAGAGGAGCGTGAGTTGACGGAAGAGGAACGGGAGAAGCTGAAACTGGGCGTGACCGGCCGACTGCGCGCCATGTACGACCGACTCGGCTCCACTCTGCTGGGCGACCGGGCGGAACCGGAGGGGGGAGTGGCAGATCTCAGCAGCAGTCTCAGTCCCCAACAGCAGCAGTCCGCTGGGGGTCAGGGTCCGGGCACGTCACCGGAACAGCTTCTGCAGCAGTACAGTCAGGCCCTGGTGTCCTTGGTACAGAAACAGCTAGTGCAAGCCAAACAACAGTAGCCCGCTGGGTTGAGTATATGCTGTGTGCTTGGGGGAGGGGGGGGGGGCAAAAGCTTTCATGGGGCAAATCCGCCCACCCCATGGCGGGTTTACCCCCATATAGAACGTGGCTCTCGAATATGTATCTCGGGATGATGGGCTAAAGTACTTCTGCCTCACTTTCGTAGCCGTAACTTATAGATTTTTTCTTTGGGCGGGTTTACCCCACGCTACCCCTATGTGGCAGAGATGAAGGCTGAAGTGTGAGTATGTTAGGTATGTGCTGTGTGGAAGGGAGGAGGATGTTTGCAAGAGTTTGAAGGGAGTTTGCAATAGCTTACAGAAGATGGTGCATGGTAAAGAATGCAGCCAGCGCCCAGCATACGTGACATGCGTTGTGTTTTGGCCATTTGATGAACTGAACTCCACCACGGTATTGTTCGTGTCTTAGGCTACTGTGCACTGTGTGTGTAGACGGAAAGTTCTTGTGCAAGTTTCCTTCCTGATCCACTCTTACCTAGGTTGTGCGTGCACATTTTATGGTTTTATGTTTGCCCTTTGTCCCAATGGTATCTACTATCTGCTGTAGCCGACACTTTCAAGCAGGGGAGCTTCACTCGAAGCATATCGAGCTCTGAATAAATAGTTGTGTTTCATCATCCCACCCGACCCACACGTTCTCAAATATGATTCCATTTTCGCGAAAATTTGATGTCATTCATGCACTTCACTTTTTTGGTCTTACCGTAGCGCTGTTCTATATTCTACTGTATCTATGCCAATCATTTTCTTTCAGTGGTTTTGTTTGGGTTCTAGGTTTGTTTGTGAAAGATGATTGAGTTGAGGGTGTCTTGCTGTCTTAGTGTCTTCCTACTTCATTTCCCTTGTTGTTTCGGTTTCCCTTCCTATTCCTGAGGTACTACGTAGTACGTACTACTGTAAAAGATGCAGTTTGGATTGGATGCTAGAAATATCCTATATGTTTATTGGTGCTGTGGTAATTTGCCCCTTTTTTGACACGTGCACAAATATGTTATAGTACAACAGGTAATTTTCGGACTCACTTAATTTTCGGACTTCGGACAAGACAAATAGCGTCCGAAATTTAATGGGTCCGAACTTATTGTATGCTAAATAGTTTTTTTTGCAAATCAACACAGTGTATCTTTACTGATATCTACTACTGCTTATGGTACACGATTCAGCATAAACAAAAGCTCGACAATTATTTTAGCAGTACCTACCTACACATCTGCTTCCTTGCGGACCATACATACAGACGTGCATACGTACGTACGTAGTACATACTTACATATGTACAGCTTCTAGCAGTACGGTTGCCGTCGTATGGCCAACGGCAACCGCCAGACCTTTGCGTCCAAAAATTAATGGGTCCGAACCAGTCGACCCCCCTTCTGTCCGAAAATGAAGTGCGTCCGAAAATTACCTGTTGTACAGTACATAACATACTGTAGTAGGTACATGTGGTGTACACTATCTTGTAACCCACGCTGTTTCTAGTTATCACATTGCATGTATATTTTATGGGCTACAACTGGAATGTGGAAAATAAGTGCCGAATTTGCTCCCAATTTGCTTGCGAATGCGTGTATGAATAGGATACCGTGCGAAAACAAGAATAAAGCTCACTCTACACTATCATCCCTGGTGGTTCAATATTGCAATGTACAGTTTGTCTGGTTTAATGTAACATCATGCAGTGCTGTGCTGTAGTATTTGCTTACTTTATTGATGTATGTATTCGAACGATAATAAAGCTATGCTAGTATTGCCATCACGGGCATAAATAAAAATCTTGAACATTTAGTCATCTTTTATCTCTTGAGATCGACAAAATCCGGCTATCATACGAGGATTTGATGCCTTTTTAATTCATGCCTATCTAAGTTGAATGATTCCTTCCTTTTTCTTCGCCGTCGTTTTCTTTTCTTCTTGTCAGTCGCCAGAAAGCGAACGTATTTTGTAGTTGTGGCGCTTGAGGCTAAAGCTTCTCGCAGAGCCGCCCTCTTGTCCTTACAGTAGCGAAAACACCATAGCAGAATGTAGCAGTGCGCACCAAGCATGAGCAAAGGTACTGTGTTGGCCAGGGTGAGCGCTAGGCGAAAGCCCAATGTGAGCGACATGGCCAACGCTGAGAATAGGCTGCAGAAAACTAGCAGGCCAATTAGCGAGATGCTGAACACTAGCTCCGGAAGCAAGCAGATGCATTGGGTCAGTTTCAGTCCGACGAGGCAGAGAAGGAGCGAGAGCATGCGAAATACGCTCACTCCCACCAGTGTCCATGCGACGATTGCCCAGGATACAGTCGGGTTCAGACGCGAATAAATTTTAGTACGTACCTGTGTACGGTAGTATCTGTACCGAGCTCGTCGGTCTTGCGTGTTCGACGAAGCACAGGAGCTGAACAACCGACATACTTGTCTGGGGCTGCTCCGGACTTTTTCGCTCCATGCTTCAACATGCATACGTAACACCAGCACCAAAGAGCTCGGTGCTAGTACATACTGTAAAATTGGCCTGTCTGATTTGGGCTAAGCTAATTGATGGCCGCAATTTTTCACGTCTGAAGCCGACTATACTCGAAAAGTTTGCGGGTACTTCTCAGCGAGTCGATTGAGGTAATCTTGGCCGAGGTGGCGATATTCTTGAGGAAACAGAAGCATGAGGATGGCGAAAGCGAGTGTGCACAAGCTGAACAGTATCATGATCGGTACCGTTATGAACAGTCCGATCCGGACGTGCAGGCAAAATCGGGTGTACTTTGCGTGATTTTCGTCGAAATACTGATAAGCTGGCCAGTCCGGTGGTGGTTGCTGATACAGCAAACTCTGCATGACTGTCGACTTCCACCATCCGCTGATTTTCACGGCTAAGGAACCCGGTTTTGTTAGCTCCTGCATTCGCATTGACGTTGAAAGATAAGAAAAGGAAGTAGGGAGCCCGGGTGAGAAATGACGCGCTAGCATGTAGGCTGCTGTCTAAAACGCGGTTTGCAATAGTGTAACGTGACAATTTTGTCAAAAATACAGTAGGTTCTCCGTGCCTATTGATGTTATTTATTCCCCTGGGCAAAAACAAGGAGTCCGGCTTACCATGTCTACCATGGGCAAGGATTAGGGGTATACGTACGGTTCAAGCTTCGCTTGTCTTATATCTGCCCACATACCCTTTATGAAGACTCTGCATTGAAATTGCGGATTATGTTTAGAGTGTAGTATGTAAAGGGATCATCGACAAACTTTTGTGAGAAGCCCAGCCGACCGGCTGGAATGAAGTGTGTAATGAGGTGGCCACTGTTGTTGTACGCAATCTGCTGGGGTGCTTTTAGCGCGTCGAATGCGCCAAAGCGAACAAATGGATGTGAACAGCTGAGCGACGAGAGTGAGGGATAAGCTGCTAGCTGATGTAACGGAGTATGGCCGCACGCGTACTTTAGCTCCGCTACTTTTTTCTGAGTGATGACTTTTATGACGCAAACAATGCTCGGGGCAAATTTGTGCCGATAGGAAAAATGCTTGCGCTTCGTTTTCTGTTTTCTGACGAATTCCGGTTACAGTTTTATGCGGAATAGTAGATAGACAATAGTATAGTGTGTACGTGCGTATGTAGGCTGCATTGTAGGATACATACCAATATGGATGGTTGGTGCCTTGGTGGGCTATGGTCGCGAACATCGAGCAAGTCGTAATGCACGTATCTTAGCATAAGCTTCCGTTGCATGTGCAAACTGTACGACCGTACGTACGTACCCATGTCGTTTCCTACACGCAATCCGTCTGTACGTACAGTATGAACATTGCGTACTGCTAATATATCATGTGTTTCGGTACCTATACGTACGTACATACGACTATTTTCTATGATGGCAGGTGGAAAGTAAACTGGAAATGAGTTGACGGCGTCATGGTTACAATATCCGTCGTTTGTCTGCCTTTCTGCCCTCGCCGCATGTTATTTTCGCTAGCGCATAAACGCGACACAACATTGTACTATCCCTCAATCTGTATACAGGCTGCACTACATATATCCACACCGACCAATGGCTTTCAACCTTGCTTCAAATATGTGGGTCAGAAATAATTTTCAAATATCTTATTGTTTTTAGGCGAACTTGGCCAGTATGTCCGAGTACAAGCTGATCTATTTTCCTCTACGAGCGCGAGGAGAAGCCATCCGTTACATTTTTGCGGCCGCCGAAGTGGATTATGAAGAGGAGTTGGTGCCGATCAGGGAATGGCCCGCTCGAAAACCAAGTCAGCTTCTTTTTTCCCGACACGGTCTTTTGCTCTTTTCGTTCGTAGCACTGTAAGAAAGTGTGTCAAAAGATATCACAAAGCTAAAACTGAAATCAGACTTTTGCTGTTCCAGAAACCCCATTTGGGCATCTGCCACTGTTGGAAGTATCTGGCAAACATTCCATCAGCCAGCATGTGACAATCTGCCGATTTCTGGGAAAGGCACTGGGTTCGTTTTAATTGCATTGTTCGCTTTGTTTCTTCTTGACAAGAGTCGTAATTTGTGAGTCAAATATCCAAAATAGCCATCCACGTTCATCAGTACAGCATTGAGCTCTCGCTATACAGCTACAGTACATACGCGGGGAGCGGGTACGTACAGTATACGGTATGCAACTTTCAGGCTTGTCCAGCAAGAAGCCAGTTGAGCAGGCCAAAGCTGATATGTACGTGGATGGCATCAGTGACTTGTGGAAGCCGCTGCACACGTTGGTTGGCTTGCTGTTCAAGAACGAAGTCGACTCGGACATCTTTGTGAGGCGAAAAATCTGAAATTAGAGCAGTCAAGTAATAAAGAATGTTGCAAACATTGGCGCAAACGGTGTGCTGTAATTATTTTAGCAAGAGCCGTATGAAAAATTCTTCAAAGAAACGCTGCAACCTGTGATGACGAAATATTCGCAGTTTTTGGCAGAAAATGCACACAATTCTGAGTGGTTCGTTGGGGAAAAGGTACAGAAAGTTAAAGCAGCAAAAACGGTATGTTCAAAGCAATTAGCCGACGTCATTCTCAATGTGAAAGGCTAATGATAGACAAACATGCTTAAAGATGACCTGGGCTGACGTTTACATTGCTGAAATTCTGGGGCGCCAGTCGATGTTTCGATCTGACATATTCGAAGATCACCCGGAGATGTGGCAGTTTGTGGAAAGAGTGGAATCCACGCCGGGCATTCGCAAACGAATCGCCGCACGTCCGGTCTACGATCCAAGCAGCGGATTGCCTAACTGGAAGTTCTGAGTCTGACTAACCAATCACTTCATGTACTGTGGTGAAGTGACTGTGCTGTGTGTGTGCTCTACTGTGTGTGTATCCCTACTGTACTACCGTATTTTTGGGTGTATAGCCCCGGGGCTATACAAAAATCGAGAGGTCTGATGGAGGGTTATACACTGGGGGGGGGGGGGGGGGGATATACACTGGGGGGGGGGGGGGGGGGGGGATATACATGGGACAAAATTTATGTTTTTGCCCTTACGGCATCGCCGTAAGGGCTACCACGTTGAGTTGCCTTAATCATACGGGTATAGGGACCCTACGTAGTATGCTGTAGGATAGGGTTACGTACTGTGTAGGTATAGGACAAATTTCAAATTTTCAATTTGGCGATCCTACGTATGTGGCGGCGATACGCCCCATGATGAAGTTTCGTTGACGTTTTAGAGAACCTAAAGTTTCGTTGACGTTTAGAAGTTTTAGGTGTTCTTTAAAATTAGGGAAAAATTTGGGCGGCCCCGGGTTCGAATCTCACACCGGCTCCCTGTAGGAGTAGAAGACGAAAGCTCTATCGCCTACACCATCGCGACGAACTGGGCAAAAGACGAAAACACACGATAAGTAGTTCAGCTGAGAGGGAATAATTTGCATGTGAGACAAAAAGAAGAAACATGTGGTCTGGGGAGTAATTTGCATAGGAAATGTCGACAGTAGAGCCAAAAATAATTTACATGAAAAGAACAGTGTGTTAAAGAGTGGAATTTGCATAGGAAAAATAAAAATGCGATGAAAATTGAGACACATCACAGACTAGAGTTATTTTGTGCTTTTGCTCTGTTGCTGAGCGGCGGCGCTATTGCATTGAAGAATCACAGGGGAAAAATTGTGCATAGTCAGTGAGAAAGGAAAGGATTTTCTTCTGAAAGGATCGTATCTTCAACAGCAATTCAAAAGGAGAACTCTCTTTTGGAAGGAGTGCGTGTTCAAGAGCGATTCAATAAAACAATGCCTGGAATGCTGTGGAAGAAGAACATCTCAACTCAAATGGCAGGAGAGAAAAAGCAGGTAATTTTGAAAAGAAGTTCTGCAGCAGATACAGTACTGATAGCTGTACAATAGATTCATTTCTTTCTGGACCCACGGGCCCGATCTATTACTGTAAACGGGGAAATTTTCGGACAGAGGAAATTTTCGGAAAATTCGAACAAAAAATTCTGTCCGAAAATTTTACCGTACGAATTTTTTTTATGTACAGTATATTTCCATGTGCAGTACGTATTGCTAAAAATCTTAGAGTCAACGAAACTGAAAAAACGCGCACAAAAGCAACAAAACCTTCAGTTGCAGAGCAGTTCACAGGCTCATGTTTAGATTGCTAGCGTGAAGTATTCATGTCAACGAAACTGTGAATATGTGACCAATATGGTGCTGTGTCCCCTGATACCGTACTTCCGATTTTGCCCACCGTTTTTCTCTGCTTACAAACCTGCTTTACCCATCCGCATCTGCCTGGGGGACCCAAAGGTTTTTCACTGCTGCATGCTGAAACCCTACTTGACCCACGGGCCCGATCTATTACTGTAAATGATGAAATTTTTGGACGGTGGAAATTTTCGGATAAAAAATTCTGTCCGAATATTTTAACGTCCGAATTTTACCGTCTTTCGTACATACGTAGTCTACAGTACATTCATAAGTAATACAGTAAATGTCGCTGTGCGTGCATGCACATTGAGGTCAGACATGTGTCCGAAAATTTCCCCATCCGAAAATACAACTTCAATCAACTCTCCATTCCATACCGCACGCATCCTCTTTCTTCTACTACCATTTATCAGCCCTTACATACTGCTACTTGTAAGGGCTTCACTCCTGTTTGGCCCTCAGGACAAACGGCTGGTAATCATTAATATCTGCCGCTCAGACAGCATCTCTACTTCCAAAAGACAGCACACCAGCCTCTACTACTGCTAATTGTAAGGGCTTCACTCCTGTTTGGCCCTCAGGACAAACGGCTGCTAATCATTAATATCAGCCCTTCAGACTCCTCCACTCACACCTAGAATGGTTGCCTTTTTATAAGCTGCTTGTTGAGAGGTGTGTAGAGGCATGTTTTTGAGGTCAAAAGTACGTGTTTTAGGGCATAATCGCGGTCAAAACAGGGTTATTCTAGTATAAGACATGCTCAGCTAAGCTTGTAGGCATAGTAGCATGTTGTAGGAGTAGCTATAGCTAGCTTATGACCAGCTTACATAGGTAGGTTAGGTACCTTCCAGTACATGGGGGGTTATACACCAGGGGGATATACATTGGACAAAATTTATGTTTTGCCCATGGGGGGTTATACACTGGGGGGGGGGGATATACTCAGGGGGGATATACACCCAAAAATACGGTACTACGTACGGCAGTGTATGTACACAAGCAGTGGCATGTCATGCTAGTATGTAAAGTACAAGTAAAATTAGGTACAAAGGCCTACACCCTCGTTACTTTTATAACATAGATTCCGTGAATTCTTTTCCACTGCGAGTAGTGTTCCGGTTTTTTCGCGAATAATAGTGGTCTACTGAAGCGAATTCTGTTCGACACGAATAGTGAGTGTTGTGTGTGTCTCCGCTTGAAGCGAATTATGGCCGACTCAGACCAAAATCAAAGCAACCAAATATTCAAGCCTACATACAGTAGGTAGTAGGTACAGTCATGTCACGCACGGTAAATGCACGCTAGTTGTACTGTATTTTCATATAAAATCAGTTTATCACCTGCCACCTGTTCGTTCAATCTTGATGCACTGCCCACAATGCAGATTGCATCCGAATGGAGCGATATTGAAGGCCGGCACTGTCGCACCCACTGCTCTCGAGTCTCGACAAAGTATATAGAGGTCTGCAACGAACGTGACGTCGCCCGATCTGTCACCACGGTGAACCGACCGACACTCGACTCCTCTGCAGACCTCACATGTACTACTGTACATACATACATAGGTGCTATTACTCCCTGTAGGGTAGGACGTAGGATCAGGATATCGTTTTTGCAGTCGTTTGAGAGTAAAATTGAGAGAATTCTCCCTACGAACTAGTGGGGGTCACCATTAAATTACCGGTACTTTTCCTGGCTTACTGGCAAGAATTCTGCCGCCAGTAAGTACTGTTACCTTACTTTTACTGGCAGCCATGCTTGACACTTTACTTTTACTTTACTGGCTACAGAAAATTTTTTACTGGTACTGGAAAATTTTGTGAAAAGTAAGAGGTAAAAAATTTGACTAATATGCAGGCTAAATTGGCTGGAAGAAAAAGTTTTCTTCACGTTTTGTTCAACTGAATGAAAGATAGAGCGAATATGGATGAGTACGTATGTAATATTACAGATTCCTGAAAGGTACTTGCTCACTGAGAAACCAAAAAGTGCTTCGGAAGACGGGCTTTTTCCTCTCTTTTTAGCTTGCTCTTGGCCTTCCAAACACCAATATTTTCAGAAAAGACTATCAAAAGGGGTGAAAAAAATGGTTATATTTACCTACTTTTTACTTTACCGGTTACTGGCAAAGATTTACCTTTTACTTTTACTAGCAATCCCACACTGCCAGTACCAGTATCTACCGTAGGCCTACTTTTTACTTACTGGATATTCCCCATCCACTTTTTACTTACCGAAAATTTTCAAAGTGCCGGTGACCCCCACTACAACAAACTCGATCAGAGTTCGCGTCGGACACAGTTCGTAATATAAAAGCCAAACATAATTCGTTTCATGAGTGGGACCGAATTTGCTTCAGGCGGCATTCGTATACCGTATTTACCTGTGCATAGCCCCCCCCCCCCCTATGCATAGCCCCCCCCCCCCCCTATGCATAGCCCCATATTGGCAAAACATAAAAAATGCCCTATGCATAGCCCCCCCCCCCATGCATAGCCCCATATGTACTGTAGAGTACCTACCTGAACCTACCTACATAAGCTGGTCATAACCTACACATAGGCACTCCCACACCAAGCTAAGATGCCTATAAGCCTGCTTGGGCGTGTATTGTACTAGAATAACCCTGGTTTGACCTCAATTATGCCCTAAATCACGTGCTTTTGGCCTAAAAAATATGCCTCTGCGCACCTCTCAAAAACATAAAAAATGTCCTATGCATATCCCCCCCTATGCATAGCTCCCCCCCCCCCCCCCTATGCATAGCCCCATATAGGACCTCTCAATTTTTGCATAGCCCCATGGGGCTATGCACAGGTAAATACGGTAATTTTTAAAAAAGTGGCTGACACGAAGGGGGCAAATTGGGCCTACCAGCAGCCATATCTCATCATACAGGAGGGGTTAAATTTTAAACTGGTCAGCAACGTAATGCGGAAGTCTCAATATGTTTGGAAAACGGCTTCTGGACAATAAAAAAAGGTGCGTACGTACGGTGCATTTCCAGAGAAGCGCTCTACAGCATTAGTCCTCAATCTATTTATATAGATATAGTAGCATATTGCCTGTTTGACCGAAAATGGCTTCCGCTGTTTTTGTTCAACATGCAATTGCCATTTAACTGGCCAATTACGTAATGGGCCAATCAAATTTTTTGTGCACCCTTGTTTAACTGGCCAATTCAGAAGATTGATTAAAGTGGTGAAGGGAACGGCGTTGTTTTTTTGCAGTCGCCAAGTTTTCTCGCAGTAGCTTACCAACTGTAGCTACTCAACAACAGTCAGCTAAGCCAGCAGATGGGACGGTTGGTAACCACAGTTGGGATCGAGAGATATGCTACAGTAGCCCGCCCAAGGGTGAAGGAAAAGAAGAAATACTAATGTCACGTGTACCTGGTACCAAAATGTGAGGATTTGAGGATTCTGTTTTACCCAAACTGAAACATGTGTCCTATGCCAGCAGCAATTCTCTTTGTGCTTGCGACAAGCATGATAAATAATGAGGTGGCTGGAAGTGACTTAACCTTTGATCAATGCACGGTCGATCCATCCGCAATCCTAATTGGTAGCACACAGTGCTTTCTCGGACCAAACAACGCCATGACCTTCGAAAATGCGAAAACGGCTTGTGGTCCCCACGGACATCTAGCCGTGCCAAACGACGTGAACATAGCAAGCGTTATCTCCGCAGTTTTTCCCAATGTAATGCATTTGCCTTGGGATCGTGTACAAATTATGTCAGGTGGAAGGGGTCCGAACTTTGGATCAATTCTGACGCTATTGTCATTCTTATGGTCGGGGGGAAGGGGTGCCCACCCACCCATCCATTTCTGCTGAAAACCACCTGATGTAATTTGTGCATGATCCCTTACCAAATTCGGCTCGGGTAATATTTTTTGGTGTCTGAAATAACCTGTTTATTATGATGTCACCTAAGAAGTGCTCATAACTTCTGTGTTCTGTAATGCACGTACATATCAACCAATTTTTTCATAGAAAGAAGCCCCCTCTCTCGTGTATGAGCCTTCCCCTCCCCTCATGTATAGCCCCCTAATCGGCGACTAACGTCATTTTGCCCTCTTAGCCCGAGAATCGCGAAAAGCAAGGAAAATGTAATGTGTTTTTGTGCTAAAAGACAGCGCTTTTGAGGTGTTTTGGTGCACATGAGTTCATCTGCACATAGTTTGAAACAGTTCTGATCTTTTTGCCAGTAATTCGAGAGAAAATTTGCTTGGAAACGTGCCAAATAACCACCATAATAAGTTATGACTTCAGCTTTGCTGATAATCGAAGGTTAGGCATTTTCTTGGGTATCTGCACAAAAAATTTTAGCGTCTTAACTGTTGTGGTTCCCAAGTTATAGCCCCAAACGACATGATATATCCAAAGGAAACACCCTGTACTTATCTGCATACGTTAGAGTTCCACACCTGTGCCATTATTTCTGCAGTACTGGATCGGTCTCGAACAAGCACTCAATCAAGCAACTCCTTCGGTCGGCTGGTATTGGCTGAATACCGATGGCAGCCAGTCACAGTTTGAGGCCCATTTCAATTTAACCAGATGGGGTGGTGTTGAACCAAATGACGAAGATATGTATGAACGAGAACAATATAGAGAACGCTGCATACGCCTGGTTGTTTGGTTTTGCTGATACCACGTCAACGAATATCAAGAATGGTCCCGCCTGTCAATACGGTATGAAACGCAATGACAATGACCACAACAAACAAAATTCTGCTTGGGGTGAACCATGCAAATAATTTGTGCCCAAAAACACAAAGTTCCAGCTTGTAGCCCGCTTTTTAGAAAAAATACGTACGGGTAAGCAACCGGAAAAGTATGATACTACTCTACTTACTACAAAATGAAACATTGCATAGCGTTTTGCACAGGGTGTTTTTTTCTCCTGGACGATTTTAATTGCCAATTTCAACTGGTTACCCTGCACCGATTTCGCTCAAAATTTTGAGCACATTTTCAGGCTTTACTATTTACTTGGTAAAAATTTCAAGTTAAAATACTGCACTCATAGTGAGAAATACAGCCGAGAACATGAACTCATCACAATTTTTAACAAATTACCATTATTTTACAATAAATTACATTTATTTTTCAATTTTTCACAATTTTCAATTTTTCAATTGTAATTTACCATAATTTTTCGCTATACTGCTACAATTACCCTATTCCATCAAAATTTTGGAAAACATAGCAAGTGGCAATACTGATGTAATTTTTAGAATGGTAACGGCTTTGGATTGTCTTTGTAGACCCTTTTAGTCTCTCTCTGCACCCCAGAAATAATTCGGGAGTCATCAAATCTGGTGATTATGGCTCATCATCTGGTGCCTGATGAAGTGATGAGGCATGAACAGCACTGATGAGAAAGGAGGCAATCTCCAAGCGATGCCACCAACCCTGTCAATGGTTTTTTGGCTGTTTATAGGGCTTAGATTTTATCTTGCCGAAACCGTTTTGCCCCTACGAAAGTGTTGTTGGGCTCCAAAAAGAGGCTTTCAATCATTTGGCAGTAAAAAAGTGGATTGAAAAAGCTCGAAAATGCAATTTTGAAAGAAAAGGGATAATTATTCTCACTACCAATGCAACTTTTACCATAGTAAATGGTAAGCGCTTGGAAATTTGTGGGCAAAATTTGAGCGAAATAGGTGCAGGGTATTACCTGTTGAAACTTCCTCAATTTCGATGGTCGCCACGACCAATATGCGACCCCCGACGACTAACAACAAAGTGTCCGCCCGTACATAACCGAAATGCCAGCCGGAGATTCATTGGTAGCATTTATAAAAATGGTTAGACAAAAATGCGACCGCGATGCGATTGCATGCGATACTAATGCGACACAAGGTAGGTGTATGTACAGTATGTAGTATGTATGTACGTACAGTAGTAGTCCTACTAGAGCGATCGCATTTTGGGGAGGGTTTAAAATATAATAATCTTTAGTGTATCTACTGTAGGCAGAATTTTGGTTTTCACAGGTACAGTACAAACATTTACAGTAAACTCTCTCTTAATGAAATCCTTCCTATCTTTATAGATGCCCCCCGTAAAATCTACAAGAAAGTTGCCAATGGTGTGGAGATCACCTTCCCGATTGATTGGTGTATCCACCACTGTCCAAAGGTAAAAGTCTACAATTCATGACAATTTCTAATTTTTGCCTGCTAGCACAAACATATGTTATGTAAGCTTACAGTACCTGTTGATTTTAGACGATCTAACTGTGCGCTGCTGTGCATGAACGAGATAGCCTGCCTGGGATTCACTTTCATCACCAGTACTGGCACCTGCAATCTGCACCAGGCTAAGCTCAACCAACCGAATGTTAAAAATGCCACTAATCCACTAGCTGAAGTGTGGGAGTTTGAGGCATACTAGGAGCTTCTCTGATCACTGGTTGGTCGCGTCGCGACCAGCCAGCGACCGACCAGCGACCAACCAGCGACCAAGCTTTTTGTTGCGACCAACCAGCGGCCAACCAGCAATCAGCCAGCGACCAACCAGCGACCAACGAGCTTTACGCGGGACAAAATAATATGCACCTAGTTCTAAACGTCGCAAAACAATATGCGTCCAAACATTTTTATAAATTGAAAAGAATAAGAAATCATCTTCCATAAACCTCAATATCTCCTAACGTTGCGCAGTTTCGAAATAAATAAATAACTAAAAGCCCGTCTTTACTTGGTCGCTGGTTAGTCGCTGATTGGTCGCTGGCTGGTCGCTGGTTGATCGCTGGCTGGTCGCGACCAACCAGCGATTAGACATCCTCGGGGTAGGTGTCGCGTGCCGATTTACGTACATAATTACCTTCTGTTTAGAGTCTAACGCCCCGTATTTATACGATTCTGTATACTACGTGTATTCTATGCCCCCCTCCACACTAGGCATCTGTTTGAAAATGAAAACGACTCTATTAGCACTTTTTTCCGATTCATGTTTTTAGAACGCGATGTCTGCGGTAGGATTCAGTATTCCTGTACAGTACGTACCGTTGACAGGGAGTAAATTTCAGTTTTCCTGCTGACGACATGAGTTGGTAGCCCAACTGTTTTTACGTACGTATTTTACAAAAAGACCGGGTCAAAAATTCGCAACGAATCCTGAGATACAGTACAAGGCCTCAAGGTTGACCACGCTTGGACCTGCTCCTGCTGAAGTGAAGCCGTGAAGGCTGAAGCTTTATATTCTAAAATTTGGTTGATAATTGCGGCAGCTAAGTACAATACATACGAAGGGATATAATGTACGTCTGTATAAAAAATGCCCTTGATATGCCAGAGGTGTAATATCCTGTTTCGACGAAAGTTAATGAACCCTCAGAGCTCTCAAACTAGAAAAACGCTCCAAAGCGCCCTTTTCTCTGACTTCAGGAATCAGGACTGCCTCGTCCCTCCTTTTTCCTTCTCATCAAGCTCGGTGGGAGTGAGACAAAAGCAACTGGAGTGTCAAACCAGCTCTTGATTGGAGAGCTAAGCAAATGTCCGCGAAGGAAGGCGTACATAGATGCAGGGGGTCCCTTCTTCCGGTGTCCTATATTTCTGTCCTGTATCCTGTTTTCCTACTTTAGCTCCGCTTGGGTGGGTGCATTATAGCTTCACGTGCGTACTTACTGCGCAGCTTTTGGCGTCAAAAATATCCGCGCGCACGCGCAAATGAGCAGAGGAATGTAGCTTCTTCACCTACCTACACTTGTTCTTTCTTTGTATACCATACTCTCTTTTGCCATCATCATCATCTCATCATCATTATCATTCATTGCCACCTTTCTGCCAAAATGATTCCATATTATTATTGCGCCAACAACAGTGATCGAGCTCATTCGCAGTTCGCGTCCTGTTGCTGGCTTCCTGCAGCAGCTCGAACTGTGTTAACTGTGAGCGTAGTCGTGGTCGCGTGCCTGCTGCCGGCGCCGATATCCGCGGAAATCACGATAAACGGCGACGTGATGCTGGCGTTCGTGGCGCGGATTCGTGGCGCGAGTGACGAAGTCGGCAAGCTGGGCAACGTCACGCGAACGGGTCTGAATCTGGCCGAGGTAGCCATGTTCGCGACGGAGATCGCGAATCAGGAGATCATGTTCGAAACCGGCGTCAAACTCGGCCTGGAGATCCTGGACTCGAGCGAAGGCACGGCCAAGCTGGCCACCCGTCTCTTCATGCCCTTCGCGCCGCACACCCAGTGCTCCGGACTCAACCGAAATCTGGCGCCGCAGACCGATAATCGAGTGATCGGAGTGGTGGGTCTGGACGGGGTGCGAGAAATCGACGATTTCTCCCTCCTTTCCGAACACTACGAAATCCCCATGATTTCCTACGCTGCTTCAGATCCGATTCTAGAAGTGAAAATCAAGTATCCGTTTCTGCTGCGCTCCATTCCATCGGATCGGCATTTATACGAAACAATGGCGGATCAGTTACTCCATGTCAAGTACCGGGTACGCTCTTTGAGGGACCGTCTAAAGGTCGACCGTCGACGGAATGCACTGAATATCGCACTCATTTTCAATGCCGACCGTATACCACAGATTTTTCTTGAGTCATGTTCATAAACAGTTCGTTGAGGATCCGTACATAGAGTAAAATCTGTGGCCTACGAAGGTAGCATAGTGATACGTGTATATTAGTCCGTCTCTCCATACGAATGTACGTTATGTACAGTAACTAAGTACTATGCGTAGGTATATACATTTTGCACTGTTCTGTACTGTATTGTCAGGGCATCGGCGTCTTTATCCAAGATTGCAAGTACGGCGAGGACGCGAAGGATATCTTCGAGAAGCGCCTGCGCGCCGTCACCAACAAGCGCGTGAAGCGGACGGAGCGGATTCCGGAGCCGGCTCGCTCCACCGACATCAACGCCGCCATCCGGCGGATGCTGCAGGACTCGAAGGTGGATCTGGTGGCGTTTCTGGTGCAGGACGAGAAAGCCAAGCAGATCATCGCCACGCTGAACGAGCTGGACCACCGACGCGTCCCGCGCATCATCGCCCCGCACTCCTTCGCCGAGTACCTGAACATCAGCAACGCCGCGAAGTTTCGCGACATGATCGTGATTCGACACGTGACCAAGCGACTGCCCAACTTCCCCGACTACTACTCGCTGCTGTGTCAGCACGGCGGGAAGACGCCGTGGTGGCCGGACTACTGGACGCGAGAGGAGGTGCAGCGCTGTCTGGCCGCCATCCCGCAGAAAGCCAGCTTCAACTTCATCGCGGATGCCATCTACGCTTTTGCGCACGCTGTCAAAAAGTAAGCGCGCGTCCGTGTATGTTCATGCATTCTGCTGTGTAATGGTTAATTTGATGACGTTTTAATTAAATATTTTGTGCGTTTGTTCGCTCGCAGGTTCATGCGCGACAACTGCGTGGGCATCGACAAGCACGCGTGCATCCAGTTCCTGCTGGAGTGTCGCGGTCGACACGTGGTGATGGAGAACTTGTCGCGGAGTGACTTTCGCTCCCTCGGTTCCGCCAGCGAAGAGCCGTCCTTCAGCTTCGATCGCGCTCGAGACGCCCTGCCTCGCTACGAGGTCGTTCAGCTCAAAGTCAGAAACGCATTCAACATGAGGTGGGGAGAGCTGAGGAGAAAATAAAGTACCAATTCAGCTAGCTGTATTGTATTTGTAAGCATGTATTGTATTTGAAAGCAAGCAGGGCTGTAAATTTTTGACCTCCGTCATTGGTTGGGCTGATAAAAAAAAGTACAAGATATTTTGTGGCCGTTTGTCGTTTTGCATTATTCTACATATTTTTTGCACAGTGTACCTATAACGCTTTTGCATGCAAGTTCACAGCTAAATATTTTTTTTATTAATAGCCTTACGTATGTTAGGCCTATAGTATATTTCATTTTTTGGCTTATCTTATGTGTATAAGGTACAAGTACAGTACGTACCAACGTGTATTGCTATTGTTATGTTTGTGCATTGTACAGTGCAGCTGTTCAGCATGTTCATGTTTTGTTGTTTCGATGTATTCCTATCGGCTGTCATGACTCATGTGATAAACATTTAGCATTGTGTGACAAGCTTTGATGAGCAAAGAAAGAAATAAAGTGCAAAAAAGCACGCCCCCGATGCCCATCGATCACTGCATAAGCAAAATGAATCAGCTCAGCTTCACCTTGTGACAGCTGAAAACTTGACCTTCAGATCAGACAACCTGGCCTGTGCTGTTTGCTTCTTGCTTCCAACAAAAGTTTGCTAAGGTAAGCCATTAGCCAAGCCCCTTATTTCGCTATCGATAGCAGCCCAACAACATTTCGCTTTCGCCCTGTTTTATCATGTTTGTTTTACATGTAACACGCGTGCTCTAGGTTGCGTAGGAACAGAATTATTGTGACTCGCGTCGCGCTCCTGCCAGCCAAAATCTGCTCACGATTCAAACCTCGAGATTTGGCATGTTTTATCGTTCAGAAAGTCATTGGTCCAGTATTCCTGGTTTTGGAACGGTGTAAAAGTCATCCGAAGGTCACTTACCCAATCTCGGACGATATCACAATCAAAACTGCCGTCTGTTTTGTCGCTCTGCTGGAAGATCACAAGGAGACTCAGGAGGCAGATCTATCGGTCGCATTCGTATGAGAAAAGGTGAGACATGCACATGCATGTACATACGTTGCACAATAGTACAGTGCGTAACGTAGAAAGGCTGCCCACACACACACACACATCACACGCAGATCTGGACCTGTTTTGAACAGGCCGATAATTGTCAGCATGAAATTGCTACTGCGTTAAGTATGTGTGGGCAGCCTAAAATCCGCACGGTAGCAGGAAATTCTTTGTTCCTCTTTTGTCCCCGTGCCAGTTTTTTTTCGAAACATAATAAATGGTGGGAGAATCCGCTAAAATTTAGGCATACCTAGCTGATAAATGAATGGCCATGATCACCGGGCCAAGGCTAAAACGCCAAATTATGTCATATTCATTCATACGTACATACAATACGTAGGCGCGTCCATTCCATTCCACAATGGTCGACAATGCACGACAAAACTGATCACGACTTTGCTTCCATCCAAGGGACGTTTCTTTCTCAAAATGGCCGTTGTCGTTGTCCTTCTGCGTATACTAATGTACTGTATATGTATGTATACGTACGTAGAGTCAATGCGCTCTGTGTGGGCAATTACGCCACAAAGACCGCTTTTCAAAGTATACGTAATACGTACAAGTACGTATGTACAAAACCCATGCTCGTCCTTTTTCCTTTCCCGCACGACTGCCAGGTGTACTTAATTCCTTCTCAAATTCGGCGCTTTGAAAAGGGTGGATCGACCATGTATCCGGGATGCTACTTGACGGTGGACACAGATGAGGGCGGTGCTTCACCTACTACGTATGTACGATATGATATTTGGTATTATTATTACGCTAAAGTGGACGTTTTTGACTCGCAACGCAAAGCAGCGAGCGACAGTGTCGGTCGAAAAGGCCTTGTTTGTTACTGTGTGCTCTTCTCACGGCACGACCATTTTCAGGGATTTCTGACGGATGAAATCTCGTGTCGTCGGCACTCTTCTCAAAATCCGGACCCGGCTCTTCGCTAGGATTACTTTGTGAAAGTTTGGCCTCGATATTTCATTAGTTCCGCATTCATCCGCTCACTTCCCATTTGCTAAAAATGGACGAATAGGCCAGGTCGTGCGAATATATTTTTTAACCATTTTCGACAGCAGCTATTCAGAAAATTCTTCGGAGTTTTCCAACAGTTGCACTAAGAAACGTGCTGCATCATCCAACTTTCTGACAGAACGAAATGGCGTGAGAGACAGCTTGGCTACTTTTACTTTACATAATCCTGTTCCAAGACACATGTAGAACATTGTTGGTGTTATATGATGTTTGGTGACAGCTGCGGAATTGCGACGATGCGAAGCGGTGACGACGGCTCCCACCTTTTGCCCCGTCGAATGTCGAACGGATAATCCGCTTGGTGCGAGAGCGTAGGAGAAAAGGCTCTGGTCTGGAGCTCTGGACTAACTGAAACAAGAGAGAAACAACGACCACATATTCCGATCTGTTGCTCCGTCCATCGCCCATCGTCATCCATCACTGGCTCAGCTCAGCTCTTGTGTTGACATTGGCTGGACGGACTCTCTCTCGAATTTCATTCAACACGCAGATGTGCAACAAAGTCGACATTCTACATACCTATGTGTATAGGCATTTGTCGTGTGCATGTACACAACATAGTACTACTTATTCGGACATTTTGCTGGAGACAAACGGACACTTCAGGCCACCAGTGTTTGCTAGCCTATCGTATATCAAAACTCCATTTTGAACTGACGCCGGCCGTGCGTATCAACAAAGTCACTGGCCTGACTGAACTGGGCCATTTTCGTTGGCTTTTACTGCTTGCTTACCTCGCTTCTCTGCATCTTCAAATTGACTATGTTGGAAAGCGTCCAGTCCACCTCCACCTTCAATACGATTTTGTGTGGCTGCCTTGTATCGGTCGTTCCTTTGCATCTTGTACGTACATACATTTTCCTCCAAATGCGGCGCTTCTGTGCTGTCAAAGTTTGGACGACTTACATAGTGACTGATGTTGCCCTGTTGTGGAGTGCGGTGAGTACATACGTACATAGTATGGGCTCGTCCGTCGTTGTCCTTGCTCAATAGCCCGAAGTGCGGTTTTTGGAAACTGGATGCAATCAAATTGAGGAGATATCCTTTGCTGGCTTTGTCCTCTTCTCTTCCCACCGCCACGCCACGGAGAGAGTTGCTACGTAGTGTGCCAATTTCTCTTCTTTGTCAATAGATACACATAGACGGAGGATCCTCGGAAAACTTTTTTCCGGCATATCAAAATTCGTGTCCTCCTCTGTATTTTTTCAACGCGCTGAGATCCTTGACTTTGGCTCCCAATTGAAAAGTGAAAATGTTATTTCAAACCTCTCCACGACACGACAACGGATATTCTTGAGCCAATACTTGAATATCTTCACCGACCTCATATTCTTTCTTTACGGACTGTCACTGTCAGTACCTAGTATACATTACGCCATTCACTGTCGACTTCAAGGACTCATAGTCTCATACACTTGGAACTTTGCACATTACTTCCCGTTCTTGCGTCATGGTGGGCTTCCGAAACGGTGTCGAGTCGCTGCTGTCGAAGCAGCGCAAGAACAGTGTGAAATGAAATCAGCCAGCTTGCTTAGCTAGCCTCGTTCAGTGCTTTCAGCTCTGGTTACGGTACATTCCTGTCTATAGGAAAAACTAATTCAGGTTGGATGCAACCTCAACGAAAGGAACTTGAAGTAAACATTTTATTTACTCCTACTCTAAATTTCGAACATGAATGGAGCAATGACCTACTGTACGACATACAGTACACGGTGTACATAGTGTAAGTATTTTTGTATTTTTTCAGGTGTTTCTTCCAGTTTTATTGTTGCCGGGTCAGCGCATAGTTGAAGTGCCGCTATTCGGCAACACAACAGCCAGGGACGTGGTCGACTTTTGCCTCAACTCGTCCGACCAATTACGGACGTCGACATTCGGCGGCGGCGGGCGATCGGCGAACAGCGCTGATTGGTGGACGCTGGTCGCGGATCTGCAGGGCTTCGAAAAGCGATTTGCGCCCGAGGAGCGACTGTACCAGCTGACACGCAAGCACATCCTGCTCGCTGGAAACGTGGAAGGAGTTCGCTTCTTTCTGCAGAAAAAGAAGAAACGATTCAGCATCTGCAGCTATCACACTACTCAGAGCACTTCGTCGGCTTCGCCTGCTGATTCATCCACACACAGTCAAGGTACAGTACAGCACGTAGTACATACTGTACGTCATGTACGGTCATTCCTCGGTTACTACAGCTACCGTACAGAAAGCTGCAAGGTATTGCTAGTGTAAACTACTGAAGGTTTTGCCCACGCCTAAAAAACTTTATGCTAGTATTAGATTCGCTGCCTTCATGCCAGCCACATTGACGGCAGGCTGGCTGCATTTCAAACAGCTTTCATTCATTCTGTTTTTCAGAATGCAGCAGTTTTTGTATATGAGCTTATGGGCGAGACGAATAAATTTGCCGAAGCCATGCTTTTCTTACACAAGCCGCGTATAGCCGTCCGTGTACTTGCTACCCACATTCGAAGCGAGGGTGCTTTTCCTCTGGGTCATTCACAGACAACTTTATAGTTGTCTATGCTCTCCTAATCCCCTCCCCCTCCTCTTTCTCCCTCTTTCATCCCCTTCCTCCCACTACCTACACTCTTTCTTCTTATTCTTTCTCTCTACTCTATCTGTTCCTAGTGCCGCCTTCTATATAATCCTGCTATGCGCCATCGAGCTGCTGATTCACACTTCTCTCTGTTTTCAATCCGTTTTTGTATATAGCTTATGCACAATAAATTTCCAACATCTTTTCTCCACCTATCCCCATAAGAACTTATATTCTTCTCCGTACTGAAGTGCGCTCGGCTTGTTGGACCTGCAATGGTCCATGAAATGTCTTTTCCTAAACTTCGCAAAAAATTTCGTTTCGATACGTGTTGAGCTCATCTATTTGGTGCTGTTGTTAAAAATTTTTTTGCGAAGTTTTTAGAGTGGGGGGGGGCGGGGGGTTGGGTAGGGGGGAAAGAAATATAAGTGGCCGGGGAGTCCCGAGCCGCCGGGCGGGGGGAAAAGCACTTCCTCGCTTCGTTCCCATTGTAGGGAAAAAAAGGGGGGGATGAGAAGAGAGAAGAGAGAAATATAAATGTTGGTGAATGACCCAGAGGAAAAGCACCCTCGCTTCGTTCCATGGTAGCTGCTTACGTCCGCTCTGTACTGTACGTACCCTTATGCGTACATGTATGATTGCTGTGAGTTCTGCTGAAAGGGCAGCTTTTTCAGTTGCATGGTGGTGGGTACTTTGTGTAGGCAGTTGTAGTGGCACCTGCTGGTACCATTCCAAAGGCCATGTTATGTACGTTGAATTCTGGCATGCGCATTACATACCTGCTATAAGTATCTACAGTGTATGTGTACGTACTGTACTTCGTACGCGTATAGTACAAATACCAACAGTACCTTGCTTATACTATGAATGGGGCTGTTGTGTGAAATACGTGCACGCCTTTTGAAGGATTTCGGCTGACTGTCGAGAAAGAGCTAACAAAATTTTCAAGCATGAAAACTGTTGATTTTTGATTTCGCGATTTGTTTTGTTCAGTGGTGCCTCGTGCCTGTCGCCTGCCAAAACGTTTATTAAGAGGCTGCTCTGTTCTACAGGGTGTTCCATAATATACTCACCGGGTGTTTGTGTCTCTATCTCCAGAGTGGGGTGTCATTTTCAAATGAGGTCTTTTGCAATAAGTAGCCAAGGCTTCAAAGTTTGTGCGTGCAAAATTTCAACCTTCTAGGCCAACAGGAAGTGGCTCAAAACAACTCAGAAAGGCTGACCTCAGAAATCGAGGATTTGCCTTATATTGTACCGCAATAAAGAGCATATTCTACCATCCAAAAGCTAATACATCTTCAAATCCTGTTCAATATCCCATGAAAGACGGCAGAGCCAAATCCGTTCTGCGCCATTGTGAAGAAATTGAAGAAACTCATCCGTGGAGTGCTAACTTCAGCCTTAAACCCGGGTTTAGCCCCATAGTGAAAAAAACGTGAATTTTTGTGTCCAAAAGTTTGAGCATTCATACCTTCCTTGGTAGAAGGACTACAGGGCTGAAATTTTGCCTGCACCATATTAGAAGCCTAAGCTACCAAATGTAAAAGAGTGTACTGAAATCGAACGCTCCGTTGATGAATGAGAGGCACAAACATCCGGTGAGTTTATTATGAACACCCTATACTTGACAAGAATTAGTTTGTCAAAAATTGGGAACGTTTCTGGTGCAAATTCTTGACAACTTCCTCTGACGGAAGTGAAAACACGGAACCATATGTATGACGTCATGCTTTTTGATTGTCATCGACTGCTAAAGTCAATTAGCAGCCATTCCGGCATTGATTTGAAGACGCGAAGAAAAATAGAAATTTTCGCTAGCTTTTTCTGGTCAATCAGTGAGTTTTCACTGTTTGCTGCTGTATAATCATGCTGCCGAATGTTGCTAAAAGGAAATACTTGCCCGCTTCAGCTACTTGCCCAAACTGTTGTTGTAAGCGATGGTGCAGGTGTGCATGGAATCGTTTACAAGATCTCAAGTACACGGAGTGGGATAATAGAAAGCCCCCTCGGGCAATAACGAAACGTATGTATGTGCAGTAGTATATAGATACAAAGAGCATGTACATAGTATAGGTACAGGAGGTACATAGAATAGAGCATGTGCTACTGGCTCATGTATTAAACCTACGTTACGTACGGTACAGTATAGGATGTAGCCTACATACCTACTGAGAATCGCAAAATTTAAGGTATCACACTATAGTTTTCTGGGAGTCCGTGGATCATCCTTCTAGAGGTCCATGCTTCATCCTTCTAGAAGTCCCTGCGTAGACGATGTGCTGCTCGAAAGACTGCCGCTGTAGTCCAGCTGCAACTTCTCGTTGCGCATATATATAGGGGCTACTGGTTATGAAACATCATCTTCATGAGTTCACCCAAAAAACGTCAGACAACGTTATACCATACGAACACGTTTCTATCTCTGCTGGGCCAACGAAAGCGAGTTGAGAGGAGATCAAGATACCGATGGATAGCTTGTTACACGATCTCTTAAACGCGCCATATAGCGCCTCTTGAAACGGCCCATCCGTGGCGCTATTCTTGATTGAAACGATAACTTTTTCCAACACGTTTTTCTTGGATAACTTTGCGTAGAGGCAACGTAGAGAGGCGCCGCAGGTACCGATCGATTCCTCTCGTCAAGACGCGTTCAACGGTATGCCTCGTGTTGAAAAATACCCAGTGGTTCCTTCGGAACACCCAAATCGCATGGTTTTTGGGGCGTTCTTCGGCGTGTCGTACTGCGCCGAATACAAGAGCTTTGGCGCTGCCGTTTGGTGTACGTGTAGAGGAAGGGTTGTTCTATATTTACATGATAAGTGATCACTTTTATCTTGCACACAACGGCTACGAGGAAGCCTCAAAGTTGGCTCCGAAACTATAGCGTGAGACCTTAATATTGGTCCTAAACCAATGTGAAAATCTAGACGCCTTCTGCTACTTCAGCTTTTAGCTGCGAAGAGCTCAAGACATCCTGTCTGCTACGTGTGTGTTTCAGAGGCGTGGAGTGGATGCGATTGGCTTGGTGGCGGCGAGACGACTACGCAACAGAGGGCGGCGGCCTACAGGTCACGACCTTTCGGCAGTCTGGTGAATGAGCGGAGACTTGTTGAAGAAGAAGAAGAGCTGCTGGAGTGCTTCTCGGACTCGGAAGCAACAGCCGCCGTTAAATCGCGCCATCCCGCAGCCGTCAAACGTCCTAGCTCCTCCATCCTTAGCACGCCCGCCATGACATCATCAAGTGCTTACATCTCAGCTAGCGCCACACGTCTCAAGCTGCAGTTGGATGAAGCTAGCGGTAACAAAACGGCTGCAAATCGTCCACAACGGCAAGCTCAAATGATTGTTCATCCGATGTCCCCATTGGCCAAACGTAAAGGAGACACCAACCAACACCAACAGGTAAAACGGTGCTTTCTTTCGTTTTCCATTATTTGTCATTCGTTGATTTTTTATATACTTATTATTTATATCGCCTTTCATCTATATATATTTGCACTTCTCTTTTGGAAGTTATCGTACCTTACTTTGGAAAATGAAACCAACTTTACTGATTTGGATGAGTCGGATACGTTTGGACATCTCCAAAAGAGAATTGCGAATAGAAAAGAGGTGGCTTGCGTTGTTTGATGAAGAAGTCTGGGGAGGTGTTTTGCCTGTCGTCGTCGTCATCAGTAAAGTGCACAACGGGATATTGTTATCAATTTTTGCCCATCACTTGAACGGCCTTGCCCTTTTCCAGTTTTTATTTTGGTTGAAGATCGTAAAACTCCACCCCATAGTCTTTCATTATTTTACACAATTTTTAAACTGCGCTTTAGCCAGTGTAGCATGCACGGTCTATGTACTGTACTGTACAATATGCTATGCTGCCTTTGGTTGAACGCTGTACGTCAATGATGAACCTGCCCCGTCTAAAATTGGGCGTTATTGATTTGGCGCCGTGTTGAGTTTTTGATGGTGCGATAATCGCCGACGTTCCTTTTCTCAGCTGTTTTATTTCTTGATTTGCCCCTACTGTGTAGTTGTGTACATAATAGTGTGTTTGCTTGATAAATGACGGTCTTCTATTTTACCCCATGATCAGCCGGTTCTGTATACTGTCACATACCATACTCGATTCACATATACAGCATAGAGGGCGACTTTCGAATTTCTTCCACTGAACTTTTACAATGAACGTCATTTCCATAAAGAACCACACTTGACTTTTCGAGAACCTTTGCACTATGACATGACGTAAGTAACACTTCACTTTGCATTTTATCAGCCAACGTTACAATTCGTTACGGTGCCGTCATCGACTCATCGGCAGCTTTAATGCAACTATTATGAGCCCATGAAATCGGTATTGTGAATGGGTCATGACTCTGGCCTATCAAGGAGCTGTCAAAAGAGCGAAAGAAAAGAAGTGTGCAAAATTTTCTCAAGGTACTAACTGTACAAATCACACTCGCCTTGGGTTGATGAGCGCAGCAGTCGATCAAATTGCGCTCCGTTTATTTCGATCCTTCTTGTCGCATCAGTCTCCGGTGTAAATTTCTTTGTGCCCGATTACTGTAAGAGATGATTGTTTTCTGTCGCGTCCAATGAACCTCGCCGATGTACTACTACAACAAATCCCTCGAAATTAGTGCAGACTTTTTGGTATCGTGACGGCGAAATCAGTCACGGTATATATGCCTGATATGCCACTGCCTGATATGGTACGGAACGGTAACGGAGCCCGAGCGGCAGGAACTTCGAATCGAATAGCCTGATTTACACTGCAAAAATCTGTCACTGATGATCATCATCGACAACGACGATCAACTGAACCGTTTTGCAATTGCAACAAATCGTGTCACATACAAAAGTTTGGTTCTTTTCATTTGTTTGTTTCCATTTGACTTCGATGGCTCTGGCTCAACAGGCACTTTTCATCTGTAGGCCTATTGCGCACAACAACAACTAATTTCAATATTTGCAATATGGTTGTGATCGGTTTCTTCTGCTCACCACGCAACGGCTTCAGAGTGACGCCGCAACCGTCACCGCTTCCCAGTGGCCGTCACTCTGACAGCCAGTCTGACGCTCTGAGCAGTCAGTCAGATGAAGCATCAAACAACTCCACTCCTACTAGTCCCGCTGGTTCCAATTGCAGCAGCACCTTTCAGTGGGCTTCCACATTTGCCCCGCTACAAGCGTCGTCGGAGAGACTCATTTCGAACGGTGGAGGAGGACGCATGTTTCAGCTGATCGGAAGTGGAATAATTTCCGTTGGTTCTGCAGGATTTTCTCATCGATCCAGCCCCAGCCCCAATAGCTCAAAGCAAAAGTTTCCTGCAGCCATCGAACCAAGGGATGCGCATGCGGCCTCGTTTGCACCTTCTTTGTTGTTCCAGTCGTCTCACGAAAATGACACGGTAATTTGCATTTTGCGCCCTGTTTCCGAACGTAGGGTACGTAAGAAGAACACTCACACAAATACAGTGAGTTGGTCCATACCAAAGGTATCACCGTGAGTCAGAGTGGACTAACAATGAGTGGCTGGAGGCAAGTGGCTCTTTTTTGCCGGACTGTGTGAGACGTTGCTCAATTTTGCTTGCATTGCGTGAAGTGTCTTACAAGGGAGATAAACGGCTCTTTTCATATTGATTTTACCGCCTCAGAGACCGAGAAAATTGAAAAATGTGTGTCAAAAATCCTCCAGAGCAGGGATTTGTTCCTGTTTTCCGTCGTCTCGCTCGATTGAATTTTCCGTAAAAAGAGGGTCAAGTACAAAGTGGGTGGGCTGAAGTGTTGTGGACTCACTTAACGCTCTATTGTGAGGAATTTTTCGTCCACGCGCGCAATACACACTACTACACAGAAAGAGAATACGTATGTACCTACCTACAGTGCTTCTATTTTGATGAATTCGTCCACCTGAACTGTGAATTTATAGGACTCTCAGAGCCGTTGCTGTCATGCCTGCCGATCTTCTATTTTGGCTTTTTTCCCCTCCATAAATCTGCGGCTTGATGTGGCACACATTTTTTCTAGTTGTCCTACATTTTGGTTTTTCTCTTGCCTTATCGCGTTATTGGGCAATTTGGCACAGATTCTCAGTGCTGGGTGGAACAAATTAGTTGTCGGTAGGGTTCAGAGGAAAATTGGGATTAAAAATAACAATAAATTGGAGTCGCGATGTCGCTCGGTATTCATCATTGTTACAAACGCAGGTATGGATGGGATAGAGGAGAGGAGGACGATATTGGCCAGGATAGGATAATTTGCGCTTGGAAATTAGGGGTCAAAAGCCCTAGTGGGCCGCAATCAACAATGTTCTCTCTATTCAAAAGTGGATTTAGGGCTGCCGTGTGTACCTATGGCATATCCCGTTTTCAGTAGCCATTCTTTTGTCTCGCTCGCATCGCAGGTCAATGTCCACAATGTGCAGTGCATGCTCTCATGATCACATTGATGAATCCGAATAAAGTGTGGATCAAGCTTTTCACTTTTTGCCACTCTACCGTATGTATGGGTGCATGCCATGTATCCCAGTGAATATCCCAATGTACGATGTCTGTTGTGTTTTCCTCTGGTGAATGTATAGCCCGGTACACTGACTGAGCCTGACTGTAGTTGTGTAGTACGCCTTTCAGACCTCTCGATTTTTGTGAAGCCGGCTATACTCTCAAAAATACAGTATGCTCAACTCATATCTCGCTGGAAAAAACTTGTCGAATTTGCTCAAACCAATTCTGAAAACGAAAGGTGTTCCCCAACGGTCGCCTGACAATTTGATTATGTCGTTCGCATGCCGTAAACTCATGTCACCCGAAAATAATTCGTTCACACGTCATTTCTGAAACTACAGGGTGTCTTGTCTTACGTAGACCTTCCTAATGATCCAGCCTTATAACTAGATATCAAGCTGAAATTTTGCCCCCAGAAACTGAAGAATATATACCATACTTCGTTGGAAAATTTGAGCTGGATAGGCCCTCGGCAAACAAAATTTCAGGCTTGGAAATGTTGGACACTGTTTTTTTCCATTTTCCGCACTGAACGTGATTTTATCTTTTGCTCAGCATGGTCAAGCAGCTCATCCAACATGGAAATACTGCGGAACAACAATGTAACAATGTCTGATAACGTCATCAAAGTCCAGAACACAACGGATTCAAAAAACAGGCGATTTGATTTACCGCCCAAAACAGCCTTCAAGAGGCTGTCAATGTCGATACAGTGGCACCACTGATTGCAAAATGTTTAAAAACGTGGTCGCACATTCGCAAGCTCGTAATTTCATCCCTATTTGGCCTATCTGGCTCAAATTTTGCCACAAAGTATGGTATATTCTTGCGTTTCTTGGGACAAAATTTCAGCTTGATATCTACTGTAATACGGAAGTTATAAGGCTGGATCGTTAGGGAGGTCTACTTGAGACACCCTGTATTGCCAGACTACTATGGTATGTTGTAGTATACTGCACCTCCTATACCTAACCAACCTGCGATCAAGTCGTATGTATCTATTTTATCTGTGCCTGTACCTGCGTGCGTCTTTATGTACCTTATTCAGCGTCAAAGTGTACAGAAAAGTAGGAAGTTGCGCTGTGGGACGCTGCGCAAATGTGGGACACGCACGTACGTACGGAGCACGCAAAAGCACGCTGCGCGGCGCACAACGCACTGATATCTGTCGCCCGATGTCGCACGCAGGGAGAGAGAAGACGTTTTGCGCGAGGACAACGCTGCTGCTTGCGACGCGACGCGCTCGCACCTCTGGTAATAATAATCAACGAACGAGCGCTGCGAAGCGATAAGGTGCGCGCGGCGCGAGGAAAACTCACCTACCTTTACGTTGTCAGATAGGAGGAGGAGGAGGATATACTCCGTGTATGTGTACGTACTCTTCCTCATCACATGTGTGTCGTCTCTTGTCGTTGCGATGTGGCCCTCCAAGTACGCATCGACCTGTACATACGTGTGCGTATTTTACGAGCACGCGTGTATGTACACAACTGTGTACGACGGAAAATCGAAGCTTTTGGGTGGGGACACTGCTGTCCCGTTTCTCTACGATGTGTCGCTGCAAAAGCTCAGGTGTGGGCGGTTTTGTTACGTTCCGCGTCCCTAACGTACGTAGTGCATAGGTAGCCTAAGATTTTTCGGCTAGCGCGTAAAGCCGGACCAGCAGCTTTTCTTTTCCCTCTGAGAGAGAAGCTGTCCCAAAGCTTCTTTTAGACGACTGAAAATTCGGCGGCTGGGAAATTTGACGCGAAGAGTTGACACGGTCCTCCGTCCTGCGCTGTATTTAGTACTCTTTTCTGCTTCCGCTATTTTCGCTCCCGAACATCCAAGTTTTCGTTTTTCTTTTGCGCCTGTCGTATGCTTACGGGCGGCTTTCTTGCTCGTCCCTTGAGGTTTTTTGACGGCGCCCCTGTTTGATCTCTGAAGCAGCCACGCTTCCGTGTTTGGCCAACATTGCAGAGCTGTCTCGCGAGAATGTGAGAATAGAGCGCAAACCGTGCTTTCCTTTCTTCTGCTTCTTTGTATGGGCCAGCCAAGGAGTTTCTGTTAGCGACAGTCCTGATTCTTGTGGACACAGCTTGTTCTTTGTTGTGGTTTGCTGAGGTGGTGGGCCATTCGTTTCATGGTGCCATCTTTGGCTTTTGTGCACGAGCGAAGCGTAGTGCTTGTTCTTGAAATCTCGCAGTTTCCCGTTCAAGTAAAGTGCGCAGCCCGCTCGAGAGTTGAGATTGGCCCGCCACGCGGCGAGTCGGAGAAACAGCGCTTCAGTACTGAATTACTCTTTTCATCAAGTTGGAATGCCATAGAGGCCAAATCAAGTCAAACTCCAATCATACATATACCCCAACTTTCTTCGATCTTTTCAATGGTGAGGTCGCCGTTAACCCATCCCCAACTGGTATGGCCAAAAATGGCCATTTTTCAGCTTTTTGACAAAAGTAGGGTATTTGGAGGCCTCAGTGCAATATGCACAGAGCCAGCCAAATGCTGCCTTCTCAAATTCCACCACCAAGGGTCCAAGCTTCGCACTGATGATGTTAACTCCTTCCCCACCACACTGGCAACCTGAGAAATTGAGGAAAAACTGCCTTTTCAGATGCATTTCTACCCAAGTATGCTCCCCCAGTGCAGGCAAGCAGAGAAAATTAGAGTACCCTACCCTAGTTTTATGTGTAGATTTCAAAAATGGATGTGGCTTTTCCGTTTTCCAACGTTTAAGGCTTGATAAACCCGATTTTATGTCATTTTTATGATCAGTTGAGTAAAAAATCGGGTATATTAGGCCTTAAAAGTGAAAGAATTTAAAAATTAAGGTCATTTTTTAAATCTACGCATAAAATTAGGTCAGGGTACCTGACTTTCAGAATGATTACTTTTAGTTCACGTTTCGATACTGAAACACATGAAAATCGGGTTTATTAGGCCTTAAACGTTGGAAAACGGAAAAGCCACATCCATTTTTGAAAGAAGAAAAGTCCATAAAAGAAGGACTATGCTGCAAATGATTCGCCCTGTACATACTAAACAAACCACATATCGCATGACCATGCCAATCACTTCATTAGCAAGTAAGTTGAAATAACCAGCAATTTGTCCCCCGCCTACATAAAACTAGGGTAGGGCACTCTAATTTTCTCTGCTTGCCTGCACTGGGGGAGCATACTTGGGTAGAAATGCATCTGAAAAGGCAGTTTTTCCTCAATTTCTCAGGTTGCCAGTGTGGTGGGGAAGGAGTTAACATCATCAGTGCGAAGCTTGGACCCTTGGTGGTGGAATTTGAGAAGGCAGCATTTGGCTGGCTCTGTGCATATTGCACTGAGGCCTCCAAATACCCTACTTTTGTCAAAAAGCTGAAAAATGGCCATTTTTGGCCATACCAGTTGGGGATGGGTTAACGGCGACCTCACCATTGAAAAGATCGAAGAAAGTTGGGGTATATGTATGATTGGAGTTTGACTTGATTTGGCCTCTATGGCATTCCAACTTGATGAAAAGAGTAATTCAGTACTGAAGCGCTGTTTCTCCGACTCGCCGCGTGGCGGGCCAATCTCAACTCTCGAGCGGGCTGCGCACTTTACCGCGCAAAATTTGGTGCGTTTGAGGGCGGGGTGCCAAAAGGCGCACGATTTTTCTCGAACTCAAGCATCGTCCAATGGCTATTGCCATTGTTCCCTTTGTTTCTCCAGTAATCCCTGCATTATCTTTTCGTTTCCAGTGGTTTCTAGACGAGACACGCAGCTCTTTGCCGTCATGGCGACAGAGCAACAAACACCGCGCGCGCCTTCTATCCAATATCTGGGCACTGCTGCCTTTGACACTTCTTCAACCACGGTTCGTTGTTCATGTCCGCCCCAGCCCAGCCCAGACAAAAGCTCCTGTCTCTTGTGATGAAGGACCTGACCTTTCTTGCTCCATTGGTTTACAGGGTCGTATTTTCGTCATTGGATCTGGAAATTCAGAACAATTTCTTGCTTTTCATCATGGTGCAGTGATTTTCTAGTTTTCACTTCCCTTTCCCTTCCCCTGTCCAATTTTTTTCACTGATGAGTGCGTATTTTGTGACATTGGCGCGTGTAATCGTGATGACTTGGCCCTATGCTCTGGGTTCATGATTGCACTTGCAGATGTGACAATTTTGGTTTTTTGTCCTCGTTCATGCAAAGATTTTTGCAAAGTGTCGTAGATGTCCCTCGAAAAGTTGGAAAACGAAGATTCGCTTCGTTCTGCGTGCGACGCTCCATTCCATTTCCATCCCCTACATTATGTACGTACGCAAGTACCTAGTATGTACCATGTATGTATGTGCCGATGAGGCGCCCGAAAATGACCTTGGACAGTTTTCGAAGACGAGTGAAAGTGAGTGTGTTAGAGTGCAGGAGGGAGGCCATGCCATGCATGTCGTATCTAGGAAAGAAAGTTTTGGCCCCACAACAGCCAGCCACACAAGGATCGATCTTGCATGCTGATAAGTTGGCCTTGCCTTCTTTGATCGCTGAATAGTATTCTTCATTTCACCAGCAGTATATTTACGACTTCTGTAGGCTGTGTATGTAAGTACAGTCATGGTCTCTACGTACTCTGCCTGTACATACGTACGCGTGTGTGTGTATGTTGTGTATCGTTTGTATGTGTTCATATACGAACGTACCTGCTGTATATGTATACCTGATCTGTGTTCTTTTCTTTTGGACCATATTTCTTGGTGCAGCAAACGACAACGGAGCGATGATCGTTAAGAATCGATCGTCTGCCACGCTTGACTGATTATCCTTCGTGTCATTTACTTCACAGGCGCAGGTTGCTCTCCGTTTCCTGCCTCCTCCCTGTGTATTCTACCTAACCACACGAATACGAATGGTCATATCGCAGTGTACTACAGAAATCGTATATTTTGAACTTTTCTGACTGATGACGGTGACAGGTCAATGTTTTTGCCGCTGTGCACAGTGCACACTCGTTTCCCCCAGATAGATGGGCAATGAAAAGATGATGATTCTTTGGATTTGTTTCAGGAGGTCTTGCTGCCGCATTCACCCGGGAAATCTTCCAACAGCAGCAGTGAGATCATGACCGCGTATCCAGGACCAGCAGGTCAATACGGCCAAGTCAGCACTGCAGCTGCCCCACCTACGCGTATTTTCGTGCCTCCAATCTCACTGCAGCAAGGCGCTCAATCAGCTGCCCATCACCACGGTGCCAGCCGAGTGATTGGACACTTCCCAGCGCAGCAGCCGCGTCATGCTGCAATGCAGATGCGGAACAAGCAACTGGAACAAACCGAGCCTGGATCTCTGCAGCAGCAGCCTGCAGCCCCAGCCCTGGAGCAGCAAGGCGTGAGGTATGCAGAGCTGAGCCGATTGGCGGAGGCGCAGCGAGCGGAAATCGACAGGAACAACTGCCTGCTGCAGCAGAAGGAGGCGAAACTGCGCGCCCTGCAGCAAAATTGCCGCACGCCGCAAGCGCACGCTGCAGTGCAGGCCAGACTGCAGACTATGCGCCAGGAAATGCAGAGAGAGGAGATGGAGCTGAGGATACTGCGACAGAGACAGGTGAGAAACTGATGAGGTTTTTGTTTGGTAGGCTATGTCACGTACGTAGTAGCAAGAGCGGATGAAGAAGACAGTGAGAGGAGTAAAGAGTACGAAGCCTCCTCTCACCATTCTTTATCCGTTCTTGGTAGTAGGATACTGTAGGGTAAAACTGGACAAGGGGTGACATAACTTCGGACACCAAACTTATTCTCGACGAAGGTTGGAGAATTGAGACTGGTACAATGTGTGTACGTACATATTGTACATACTTCATGGCTGTGAAAGTTATGTACACAGTAGTGCGGAATTTCACACTGGCTGGTTTTGCCTCACAGTACCCTTCTTTTTCTGACCAAGTGACAACTGCCGAAGTTGGGATTAGAATCTGATGTATGATAGTGCGGGCTAATTGGGGCCGACTGGGGGTAATTCGGGCCACCTCTACCTTCAGTAAATGAGGGGCCCGGGGGTAAATGTGCAACCACCGGATAGCAGAACACACAAGAATGATAATAATTTATACCACGATTACCAAATTTCTTTTTTCTCAACTGGAAATTATATACTGTAAATTGGGATGGCCCGAATTGCCCCCTTCCCAATCCGAATTACCCCGCAGTATCAGACCAATTCTCGTTATTTTATGCCCTGGCAACCCTGTTTGTCATCTTATGACATCATCCCATCCTTGCCATCTCATCACTTTGCATCAAGTGCGTATTATCTGCTGCTCTCTCTTCCGTTTTTCATATCGATGTCGCGTGTTCCTGTTTATGACACGACACGTGTAAAACTGGAAACATCTGCCATGTGACCCAAAATGCGGTGAAAAGTGAAAGGTGCTCGCTGTTCTGGGGCATTGTCGCTGTCACTTTTTCTACGAGTTTCTATGCGTTTTTTGTCGGTGTTGATGCGCAAGCTCAGCAGATCTGGAATCTATTGTCGAGCTTTGTGGGATTCGCGTGTCGTGGAAAACACAAAACTGGAAACAGAGAGCAGCATATAACACTGGGCTGTGGTATGTTGATGATGGAATGGAGAGGTGCTACTACGTACACTGGTCGGTCGGTGTAGGGTACTGTGGGGTAAGGTCGAACGTGGTGATGTAAAGTGCTTAGGATTTTGTTTCGCCACCGATTCGCGAGCAAAATTCTAGACGACTATTCTTGACAAATTTATTTGCGACCAATTGACAACTGGGTCGGCGGCTGTGATCTAAAATCAGCTATTTCGATCCGCGACCACGCGAATGGAGGCGAGCTGCTTAGTCTCCCACTTTTCCGTGCCAGGCATTACCCCATAGCACCCTATGTCTACATTCGCCATGTCTGACTCTATGCGTCGTTCGTGTACTGCCGTCGGTAGGTACAGTAGGTAGGTATGTACATACCTGGTGGGCATTATGCGCATACATTGTGCATCTACTATCTATTCCTATGGGAGCTGCCGCTGTATTGTTTGACACACTGCGACACTATTATGGTGTGGTTGAATGTTGACTGTGGCATTTTGTGCCCTTCGTCTGTCTCGTTTGTGTGCGGTTTTGTGCACTTGCGTTTGCATCTGTGGCAGAAATATCATAATTTTGTTTGTGCCGCAATGGACGTAAAGCACAGTACAGTACATACACTTCTGTATATATACTTTTCTTGAACCAAACTTGCTGGAAGAAAGCATTACATCCTTGAAAGTTGAAATCTCTGAGAAATTGCTGCTGTGATCGCGCGATGTTTCAAAAGTTTAAAATTTATGGCAGGCATAGGGTACTTTTCGTGGAAAATCCGAACCGTTACCTTTCGCTTTCATTCAACGCATGCGATAAATCTCCACCCCAGTAACGTATTGTTGTATTGTATGGCAACGGCAAGTTCAAGTTGTCGCGCCTCGCTCCGGCGAATTTCTGAGACCGGCCTTTGTTCTGCACTTGTACATATTGTACATACATACATTTACATATAGTACCAAGTATCTTGATACTACTGTACCTACGTTACTTACATGTACATACCT